>CM021544.1:12570151-12589068 GCA_010994315.2 Pisaster ochraceus | reverse complement strand
AAATAAATAAATAAATACATAAATAAACAAATAAATAAATAAATAAATAAATAAATAAATGAACTTGTGAATAAGTTACTTCTTCTCTAACCATTGTTCTCGCTGCCGAGTGAGCTGTTGGTTTTCTCCATTATGGGCGTCGGGTTAGTAGTTCTTACCAACCGTGTCACCTCCCCTGCCTGTAGGCATCAAAGAACCGTCAATTCACGACCCTCTTTCAACCGTTTCCTACGGCAAAATTCTACCGGTCCCTGACGGTTATCATCAGACTATTGACGGTATTCTTGCGATCAATTTAACATTTGTGTTAGCGTAACAGTACTATCCTGGGGGTGGGGTTTGTCATGGGGAGACTTGTTATAGGGTGAATTAGAGCCAAAAGGGTACAATAAACTGAGGTGGTCTTGGCAGTTTACTGCAGCCGTTGTTTGGCAGAGATCAAGGGGCTTCTATACCCTTTGCATCATACACAAAATAATTTCTCCTCGTCAGAAATGTTAGGTTCTTGTTTTACAATGAACCCAGTTTTGTATACATGAGTAAGTAAAACATGCGAGCCTAAATAGATTGGTGTAAACTGGGTTTTGTGCATTTCTTTCGATATCAAACCTCGATGGTTACAAATACTTGAAATATTATTTGTGGAAAGAAAGACAGAAAGGCTTTCAGTGTCTGTGGCTCCCTTTTTGTGATGGTCAGTTGGTCCCCAGACTCCTTTATAGCAGTTATTGAGCTTTGCAAAATCGTTGTTGATGACGTATTTACACCAGCCAATTTAACCCTGTCGTTGGACTTGGTAAAAAATCAGGAACTTTGTGGGTGAAGTATGAAATAGTAATGGACATTTAAAATAAATAGCTCTACCTTTGAAACAAGGCACTAGTCCATGTATTTTTGACGGTCACTCACCATCAACATGTGAAGGGTACACACAAAGACTTTGAAGGTCTCAAAATGAAGGGGCTTAACTTAACAAAACGGCGGAATGAAAATTCGCGGCTGATGAACCGAAAAATTAAGCGGCACTCGGCAGTGAGCCGCTTGGGGATGAACGCGACGTACCGCCCGCAGCTAAAGTCACACTCGCGCGGTGAAAGAAAAACAAGCGAAATTTGATTCGGATAGTGGGTATAGGATGATTATCTGTTCCAAGTTAATAGCATGATGATTTTGGCATATTCCTGGCTATGATCTACAGATGGCGGTTACTCTTTGAACAAAACTAAGTAAAGATTCATTTGCTAAGGTTGGATGCTCACAAGGTAGAGTTGGATGTTTCTTTGGGGATGTAATTACGAGTGCTGGCAGTTACGGGTTCGTTTTTAAATAGCGAGGTTTTAACACGTGTCAACCATTGCGTGCTTGCTTTCAAGCCCATCATTAAAGTCACTATGATCGATTGTACATACCATCATCTTATTATAACAACAACAGTTTTCAAGACTCAACAATTATTTGGATTGACCTTTAAATGTATGTGTCCAAACTTTATCACTTAGTGGGGAGGGCCATGCAATTGGTAAGCCGTATCAAGTTCACTCAAACCCTATATACTGTTTGTGTTTTATTTTCCCAAGTCCTGGGGGGCTCTACGGGAATATTACCCGGGTGGGATTCGAGCCCACGACCTTTTCCATTCTAGTGTAGATATCGTTAACCACCGAGATTACCTGGTGTGAGGCAGTTCAAATCCTGTATGAGGTACTGCAATATAGTTGTATTTAATTGAACATGATCTGGCATGTTGTGACCAAGCGGTTACGAGCAAAGCATTCAAGCTTTGCAGGTGTTTCTGATCAGCAGAGTGTGGGTTCGAGTCCCAGTCGCGGCTCTTTTGTCCTTGAGCAAGACACTTTACCGTAATTGCTTTGTCCTTCGGATGGGGCATTAAGCCGTAGGTCATGTGTACTTGGATTTGGCAGTGCACGTAAACAAAACCAAAAACACTTATCGTGCAAGAGTAGGGGTTAACCTCGATGTTTCTGGTTCACATAGCAAGCACCCTTGTTTACAGGTTTCCTCAGGCTTGCGAGCTACAGTGATCAAGTTCACTCATGAGGCATCCTTGGTTTCGTTACTAGAAAAAATTAAGCCTCAGTTTTATCACAATTTAGGTGCAATTCTATTGTCTTAATATGATATGTATAGAGAGGTTGCGTGACCCCTTAAAAGGTCATTTTGACGGCCATGTTGGGTACTATTTCCCCACCACACGAACGGTATTTTAGTACTCAACATGGCGGCGGAGACAATGAAGTGTCGTCACGTGAAACCTCTCTATACCGCATACAGCAGTACATATATCAGAAACTTCAATTTTACATCACATTTTTGAAAATACTGAGGCTAATTGTTTTATTTTTAATATTAGGATTTAGGGGTTGGCTCAGCACGTCTTGGTGTGATGCAAGCCAAGTATTAGATTTGAAAGCAATCTGTTGCAGATTCTTTGAGTTTTTCACAGCGTGTCGACTTTAATCTTCTCTTCTGGAAGTGAAAAATAAGTCCATGTATCATCATTCAAGACGCCAAATATTGATGTCTCAGATATCATGGGGATACATGTGTCACCTGAATACCGCTTGAAGGCGAGAACATCACCAAGACGGTACTGGCTCGGCTACGGAAGGAAACAATTCAGCGGGAATATAAATCAGTTAACAACAATCTTTATTTAGTAATCGGCAGCGGGCCATAGCATCGTTATATGTGCCCAATATCCCGTGATTCCACGCGTGCGTGATGCGATACCTGGCGAGTTCCTGTACGCCTATGCACATGAGTAATGTAGCCAAGGGCTGGATTTATCCATGTTACCTGACTATTATTCTTTGGTGATGAGTGTAGATGTAATGATGACATCATTATCATTATCGATAAAGGTAATCAAAGACAAAGGATACCAAGTTGCTGACAATGATGTCATTGCTATACCGCCCTGAGACCACAGCGATTAAAAGCACGGAGGGTCTTTGAGCAAGTAGGCCGTCAAGGTTGACTCACGTACAATCTCGTGAAGAACCACGAGATTCACGGTCGTTAATCTGCAGATCTAAAGATTGTATCATTTTCACATTACAACAAATGTAACGCGCTGTTAACTAGACAGTTGAGTCCCGTGAGAAATTATGAGAAAACACGAGACCCACTCTAGATCCTAAAAGGTCACCACGTTATGTTCATCTGCTAATCATTTCATGTAGTGAGCTGGAATTAGACAGTGAAGCCCACATCTAAGTTGAAATATAACAGGATGGGGCGTGTGTATTTCAGCTTCCATGTTGACAGTTTATGACTGTCGTTGATCATTTTCAATGATTCAGACTCCATTTCTGTCTGCTCGCCCAGAATTCCGAAGTCCAGATCCCCCACACCCCACAATTACTGACTGTCAGCACCGGCTCTACGCCCGGTAACTTTTGCACCTGGATCGCTCCGTGTAATGTGGCAGATTACATGACGGAAGTTCAGATCAAATTTGCCTGGGTGCTTGCCCCCTCAAGAGGTGGGTCGGAAACCACGGCCCTTCGGTGCAGGTGCTGGCGAGGTTAAAGATATCATTGTGGGATTAAATGAAATGATTGAATTGACATTCTGAACATACGCTATGTATGGTTTTACTTGATCATATTTTAAAAATAATGTGTGCTTTTAGATAACACGTCAAAAAGTTCGAAATCAGGCTGGTATGAATTTGGTATCCCCCTTTCAGGAAAAGTACTATCAATTAAAAATAAAAGCACATCACAATGAAAGATGAGACCACAGTGTGGTGACCTAGTCTCACAGTCGGTTAAATCAGAACAAGTATTGTAGCATGACCATAGGGAGCTGTGTAGAAATGGGACTTCCTAACCACAAACATGGATACTAGGTTGACTGGATTATCACCAATAAAACCCGATGACAGCAAGTCCTGCTCTAGTCATCTAGGTGACAATTGATATATTTACTGTCAATTATCCCAATATGTTAACAGTGAGGGAACTATGGTTACCGATTTTATCACTACCTATGTCTGGGTCATGATACATTTGACGAGATAAGATAGAATTGTACTTTTGACAATCCGAAGCAAAGTGTCATTATTACGAAGGCAACACGCTAATCGACACGTAGCTAGAGTTAGCAAACAGTGACTCATAAAAGAAAACTCCATTCTCGTTTTTAATTTGGGCTTTCTTTTTCAAGGGAATTACTGAACTTTAATCCCAGGGTCCAGAACGGAGCTTAGGGTCCAGAACGGAGCTTAAAAAAATACACTTGATCTACAACGACCAAACATAATTCTCTTTTTCTTAAAAGTCATTATCTAAATCCCAAGATGAAACTGCTGACATGAAAGACATGTCTTCTCATTCTCAGACCAGAGGTCCGTGTCCCGACGATTAAACTGTGAATAAATATTGAGTATGCGAAGCGTGAAGAGCGCTAGAAGGGACGGGACAAGGTGGGCAGAATCACGGCGTATGCTGTGCGAGATCACGCTGAGGGGCCCCGGGCATACGAGCAGCAGGTCACACTGCAACACGGCTGCTGTGCGGTAAACATTTTAGTCAGCAGACATTTGATTTCCCATGTCTGATACCCTGCCAAATTTCCCAGGTGTAGTGACTTGTTTTTTTGGCATGTAGACTTTTTTTTACAGTACAGTAGATAGAGTGATTGTTGGACATAGAACAAAATCTGATAGGTTTCTTGGAGAGGGGTAAGATAGTAAAGATAAAAAGGACACCTATTATTGAATAGAAAAGGCTTTTAACTGAAAGAAATCAACTATCTGATTTTAGGGTCACTTTTAGGTCATTCTTAATAAAGCTCAAAGTGATTTATTGGAGGGATTCAGGTGCGGGTAGAAATCGTGAAGTGACAACAAATTTCTGCTCCTCATAAACCAGCCCCGTATGCTGGAGACGCTCACGTTTTACAACACAACTTCAATCAAATTGGCATCATTAAGACAAATCATGTCATGCACTTGTTTGATTGCTGCTCTAATCTCAGATGCACTTTACCAATTACAGGGCTTGCACCTGCATGTATGACTAGACCCAACGATGTGGGTGTAAATTAATTGAGTGGGGGGTAAACAAATTGATTTATATACCTGTGTCATGTCTCCTTTCCTCCGCAGTCTGTTAACCAAAGGATCCTAAAATAACAGGAAGACGCAGGTAGTGTGCTTGATATTTTATTACAACCATGGCTTTCCGATAGGTTAAGGCTATAATACCCGATAACATTGGGATTGGTACAAGCTCTTCCATCATGACACACATATGGCAGACGGTACAAAGAGCTCAGACTTGATTAATTAATTGACAAAATTACCAAATAGTACTCAATGCGGCAATAGATTGTACAAAGTCAATGGGTCGATTCTTGACACGACATCAGGTATAATTGCTGGGTATCGACTTTCTTAAACGTCTGTACATGATAAATCTTGATAGGTACCGTCTTCAATCCCAGCCAGATTGGCCGAGCTTGAGCTCAAGTCCACGGCCATGTCTAGCTCATCAAGACAAACCAGTCCTGTCAGATCCCGGGGTTCGTTACGCAACGTAAAGTGTAGAAGGAAATGGTCCCAATCCGTGCACGCCTAATAGCATTAACAATCGTGGCCAACAGGCCTTGGGACTTTTCCTGCCAGGTAAAGCCAAACCATCTTCATTTCTGGACCGAACGCCTGGCAAGAGTTAGTGGGAAGACACACAGATGGAGGGATGTGAGTCAGAGAATCAGAGCAGGTTATTATCATCAGCATCTGCGGTCAGGGGCGGGCAAGGCAAGGCCGGTAACAACTCAGCCCTTCGGCTTCGCTCTACAGCGTAAACAGCCGGGAGACAACCCAGTCAGGTGCTTGAATATTCAAACAACTTTCCGTCTCAAATGGTACAACAACCTCATTTTGCCTAACAGACCGCCATCTTGGATTTCACATACAAAGTCAACGAGTATCAAAACAAGGCTCGTGCCAATCACAGCCACCTTACCCACTACTTTCTTCGTAGCTTTGGTAGTTGTAGCAGTCAAGGAACAAGACATAAAAAGTGGGTCATGGACAACTCTGGAAAGTCTTGGACAATAGACAACAGAATATGCACCAAAGTGACGAAACCACGGAACCTCTTCGTGGATAAACCCCCCCTTTGTAGACCAACCCGTCACTCAGTGTCTGTTCTAATTACAAAACTGATAGCAGCATGTTTTCCCATTGCACAAGTGCACAAGTAATCAAAGTGTAATAAATTTAGCATTAGAAAGTGTTTCTGTTATTGTTAAACAAACTTTGGGGCAATAAAACAAATTGATGACGGCGTGGTGTTTTAATTGAATGTCACGGTTAGTGAAGATACACGTTACGGTGTGTGGTTTACGTACACTACCCAAACACATACGGTAATCGTTGCTCCTCAAACTACCGTATGCACCTGTTATGGTTTGTGTAGCTGCGGAGAACACCATCCATTTATGAAGTTGATATTCCTACACGGTCGATGAAGTAGCAATTATATAATTAATACCAGCATTCGCTCGCTTTTGCTTTTAATTTCATGGGATTAGGAAGTGTGCCATCCGAAATTATTTAATGATGTAGATTTGTGAACATGGGAGCATTTTTATGAGCCCAGCTCATGGTTCATGGGTTGCGGGTCTGATCGAATGAGATTGAGGACACTGACGGATACCTTGGATTGGTAATAACTGGGATTTCTTCTTGGTTAATTCATCAGCCGTAGCATCTCATAAGAAGGCCACAATTACACTTGATGAAAATATAAATACACCTACTGAGTGATTGTTGTTGTTATTAAATAATAGCATTAGATCTTTCTGGTAATGTAGTCGATGACTACTCGAAAGTGCTTTCCACTGTATCACCAACATATAGAACAGAAGATACCTGAACTTAAAAATGAATAATGTCAGTGTTTGAATGGAAATACCCCCATGTAGGGACTGAAAACTTTTTCACCCGCCAAAGTTCCGTACCGAGGTGGCATTCGAACCGGGGTCTACAGAGGTGGAAGGCCGGGAAGAAACCACTTAACTAACCCGAATGATTAGTACCATAAATGTACATCGTATTGTAAATAGGAAGGTGTTTAACGATACGCACACTAATTTCTACTGTCTCTGTGTAAAGAATAACAACTAGTTTTACGGGTTTTCTTTTTCAATTGAACAAAATAGTCCACTAGAGTGATCAATAGTTGAAACTGAAATTCAATTTTTATTTGCACGATACATTTTCCAGGCACCCGTATCTAATGAGAACGCACACAATATTTTCCACCGACCATACCGTCAGGTGTTCTAAGATGCATCTTGATCACAATATTACTAAAAGTGCACATTTTATATCCAACAGATGTTACTCTGGAAGCTTATAATAAAGGGGTATTGTTTCCATCTGGTCTTTTAGAACAAAGGCTTTTCTTATTAAGTCTCTCTATAGGGAATATGTGAGAACGTGTTTTAATAATGGAGGTCCGATGACTGGTGGAGATACACACGACTTCGAACTGACACAGTTTACGGAAGAGGGGAGGGAAGGGGAGGCTTAAAGGAGGTAAGACGGAAGTGAAGATGACGGGAAGGGTTATAAATTCGTGTCAAATACATTTCAAGTCGTTTATTGTTTGAATTACCGTTTCACTGATTGAAACGCTCGTTTGTTGCACTTTTCTAATACTATAGAATCAGACAATTGAAAGTATGTTTGCATCCATGATTTGACTGCAACAGTTGCATGTCAGAAACCATGAAACCACCAACAGCCGTTGGCTGGATGAAGGCCTCGTTAAGAAAGTGCTTTGGTGATGACTGAAACATCATCAAGAACAAAAAACACCAACAATAACCCAAATCAACCGCAACATCAGACTAGCGAAAACGAAATTGTCAGAGCATCCATGAATTCACTGGTGTTTTTATGATCTGTTGTAAACCGCAAAACACTTTCAAAACACGGGAACTATCGCCGGACTACCGTACCTAAAAGAAACAACGAAGTTTTAAGCAGACCAAGCTTCTAAAAAGCGGCCGCTGGTTAGCTTTGGATTTTGAAGTCAAGAATACCACCATGAACTTCTGCAAGTCCTACGGGGGATTTGCCTCAGGTGACGGTATAA
Source organism: Pisaster ochraceus (assembly GCA_010994315.2). NCBI lineage: Eukaryota > Metazoa > Echinodermata > Asteroidea > Forcipulatida > Asteriidae > Pisaster > Pisaster ochraceus. Next base: position 12,580,930 of record CM021544.1, on the reverse strand, counting down.
CCATGTTGTTGTTACACCGCACGTGCCGTTACACAACCACAGCAGTTTTAATTAATGAAGACAAATTTAGTTTGCATTTGTATCATAGGAAGGTGTTAACAGTAACGGTTGAGAGATTGCGGTTGTTTTGGGTGGACTAGCCCGTCCTAGAGACCCCGGAGTGTGTGTAGCCTTTGGGAGGGTGCGGGCTCTGGATACACCCTGATGGGTCCAGGTGCTCAAGCCGGAACGCCTGAGGTCTTTTTGGAATTGTTTGTTGCCCTGGATAAGGTGATGTTAGTTTACTTTCACCTACTGTTTGTGAGGTTAATTATATCTGGGACAATTTTTGTACGTCGTGAGTTTTAGAGAGGAAAAAACACAGAGAAGCGGCCAAGAGAATTAGCACAGGAGTATTGCGCTGCCCAGGCCCTGCAAGCCATGTACTTCGAGGTACATTGAAATCACAAAATTGCACATACGTTTTGCTTTAGGCCGAGATTTACAAAATGTTTTTGTCATTAAAAGAGTTTCGAATGCTTGCAGAAACATACTTTAAGATTGGTCACAAAGTTAGACTTACAATAACAAACAAATCTTATAAAAACATCTGAATTCTCATCAAATCCACCTCGAAACTTTTTACCGAACCCTCTATAAATAGAGCTCTAGAGCCGATATGCAGCGCTCGCTATCGGCACCCTCTTAGCGGGACCTTGAGCGTGATGAGCACCGTGTTGTGAAGCCCTTGGACGGCCGCGAGACACTTCCTCTGTCTCGGTGGGTTACCCGGGGTGCGTGTTTCATCGTCCAAGGGCAGATATTGTTATGACGGCGTGTTGGTACCGCCTATAACCTGCAGGCAAGCCATCCATGATAATTTGTTTTAATTATGGCATTGTGTTTTGATTGTGCCATAATTAATTACGGACTTGTTGATGTTGGTTCTCTTGAAAATGCAATTTTGGTTGATATGAATTATACTCGTGATTCATCCTGTGGCGAGACAGTAGTTGATAAAAACATCAAGGGACTGAGTTGAGTCCAAGAGAACTATAAGAAGTGTCAAACCAAATCAGGTGAATTAGTTGAATGCTGGATCCATCCACTCCAGTCAGCTTCATCTTAGTGGATGGAAAAAGTCAAACAAGTTAATCGAATTGGTTAAAATGAAGAAATCACTAATCAGGTGAATTAGTTGAATGATGATACTCGCTGGATCCATCCACTCCAGTCTGCTTCAGTCTAGTGGATGGAAAACGTTGATATTAGTTGACAAAGTTTGACACAATAAAGATCTCAAGATCAGATGATTTTCAGACTAATCTGAGTATAATTCCAAGCACTGATCTCTTAAAATTTTGCTGTTGACAATACCTCTCCGTTGTGGGTTTTATTGGTTTAACTTTAATTTTTATTTTTATGAGAGATCGCCTAACGTCACAAGTCCGGACGGCCACTTCAAGGTGAGGGCTACACTTATTTGGTTGTCAACCCAGATCAACTGCCACTAGGGGCACGTTGCCACCTACTCCTGGGGCTGAAACAGGGTTACCCCCTTCACAGTCCGTAAGAATGTAGGCATGGGTATCATCCACGAGCAGCCTGGCTGGTAGAGCAGGATGCACTACCTACCCAACTTTTTACGAAACAATTATGGTTAAATGCCTTGCTCAATCCTTCGCTGCTGACAGCACCAGAGCTTGGGTCCGGTGAACTAGACCGCTCGGCGGCCACAACACGCCATGTTGACATTGTTATTACAGTGATGTATGCCAAAGATACACTTTATTGTAATCAAGGATATTTAGAGAAAGTCTGAAGCCCAAATTAGCTGCAGGGTTTGTTTTTATGATGGTGTCATCTTCGACAGGAGCAGAGTTTTTCTCAAAGGCTACAATAAACTGCAAAGTACTCAACAATTGACACAAACCCTGTTTTCTGACACGTTCAAAAGCGCTTTGAAAACTTTCCCGCGTAAGTTGCAGATTCATCGTGGTGGGTTATCGTCCAAACTGTACCCAAACTTTTAGTCGTCGCCTATGGACTGTTTTATGTCACATGGACGACCTCAAAGGTCACTGTGAGGTCACAGACAAGACAAGACACTTCTCAATGCCAAGTGGGGTGTAGTTAAGAGGACTAGGTTCTGCCTGATGTCAAATAAAGATGAGTGCGCATTATTAGACGAAAATACAGCTCGATTTAAGTGTCGATTTGACCTCGTGAAGATGAGATGATATGCGTTTGCCAGGAGGTGTTACTAATAAGGATGGGAGGGTAAGGGGACGGGGGCCCGACGAGACGGTCAGATGGTGGGTCTGGCCTGGTCTGGTGATGACACGTTCGACAAGTCAAGAACAGCTTTGTGACAAGGTTTAACCGATTTGAATCCTAATAAAAAAAAGACTTTATGAGTGACCCATGTCACGATAAATCTGATGTAACCCAGGTCACTGCTATGGAGAAATATCCGGTGAAAATAATTCAAAATTATTCAAGTCAATTTAATTGGAATCCACAAATGCTCAAATTCCAACAAGGTAGGTATATGGTGCAACAAGTTATTTGAGTGCCAGGACTGCCGGTAGCAAATAGTGCATATACCTCAACGCTCATCTACAGCCATTACTATATATCAGTAATTCATCATTGAGTAAGACTAGTCTAAGTTCATTGAACAGTGGTTCTTTCCACCACCAATTGACGACAAAAACCCTCCCAGCGAGTTCCTTCATGCACGAGTTGACTTGAGCAATTTCTTGCGCACTGCTACATGTGTTTCTCCTACGATCGCTACGATCTTTGATGGCTTGGTGAGAAATGACAAGAAACAAATCACAGTTGTATGGAGGGCTTTACCGGAAACGTCTGCGATGATATTGAACTGGTTTTGATTTGTTGCAGCGGGTCGGACAGTTTAAACCTCTTCGATATCAGACCCTCTAGGGGGAAGGTCTTTTCACTAGGTCATCAATAGTAGCTTTTATGACGGTTGTTAATTTACCGATTCGTATGAGAACTCCATAAATATATGAACTTATACAGTTTAATTTATTTATCTGTGTTGCATCGGGTGCTTTTAAAGCGCACAGGATTGAAAGCGATATCATTTTACAGGACGTATATGAAAGAGTATCGCTTTGCAAAAGTCAGCACTCGTGTATGTGTGGCTGGAGTTAGCGTTTAAGTCTGCTAGATTTGGTATTCGATGGAATATGGGACGGGGTGAAGGGTGCATGTAGCCTTCACCATACGTACACACAAGAACAACGTTATGCAGAACATGACTCTAGGATGTTTTTAAAGATACAATTCAGAATGTGACTGCAAAAGGTCATGTTCAGTGTGACTTTATTTTGTACTGAACGGATATCAAAATAACATGCGCAACGACTTGAAATGAAGACTAGGTGAGCAGTGTTTGGTACCCATGGGATGTACCGTAGGGGAGAGAGAAGGGGGATGGGGGCAATGCCTAGAAATCAGATCAGACACCATAGAGCCCCCCTACACCCACAGGAGAACCCTCAAATCCATCTCGACCCCTTGGGGGTGTACACTCCAGTCTTATCAATCAACACGTGGGTTATTCTTATACAACGTGAGCTGATCCATTACGAGGTGGTCCTTGTGGATCGGACGGAGGCCGCGAGAGGCCAATGGTATTAAGGCAAAGTGAAGAAGACGGGATGAGAGGATTAACCGTGACCTGGATTGAATAGGTCAACTAGGTCAAACGTGTAGTCATTAGCTTAAGGATGAGTAATAGTCTGGTATTTGTGGACAGGTGCATCAGGTATCTAGTTACCCTGTGTGCGCTTTTACATCATAAATATTCAACAGCAAATTTACATGATTGATACTTGATCAGTCCAATCAGTCGATTTCGCCTTTAAAATAACAGTATCACTTGGGGGTGTTTCAGTATATAGTCCAACTACACAATTGCCCAAGTTTTGGATAAGTTCATCTATTTGTGGTAACAGTAATGCCGTTTTAAACATTACCGGTTATCAAGAATTAACCCAAATTCACCAAAACTACATTAACATTTAATCAATTAACGCACCTGCGAAAGTTCAATTCAACCCAATTTCCTGGAAAAAGAAAATCATGTTGGCTGTAATTCCCTAACAACACTTTTTGTGCTACAGATTAATTTTTTTTGGTCAACCATTTTGAAGAGTGAGGGGAAAGTGTACACAGCCGGTGTTTCAACACCAAGTGGAAATTGGTGGTATTTTCACAACTGAAATTTCGAGGAAATTACCCAAAGTATACCATACCAAGAGAAACAGATGTGTTGCTCCTCGTGGACCTAAACTTTATCAAACTATTAAATTCACTGAATGCATGAGCTACAGGTAACTCAAGTTTAGTTGTTGATTGTTCCACTTCCAGGGAGTTGTAGAGATTGAGTGTTTCTTCCTCTCTTAAAGATGACATTTCCTCTAGGTAGACGTAGTCGACGTGAGAAAGAAGTTTCTTGAACACTAGAGTTGAACCATAACAACACACCTGTGCAGTATTAAATAATTAGGTTAGATGGTTTATTCTGATCCAATAAGGTCCATTGGGATCGTCTGTGCGGGATATTACGTTCATATACACAACGTAGTGTATTCAGACAAACCAAAAGAGCAAGATGGTCATCTCTTTGCACGTCTGAACGCAAAGTGGAATACTTCCTTTCGTGAAAGATGTTCCAATTTTAGGGATTGGGGTGTCGCTTTAAACACGTCAACCGTTCTGAAATCGGAACAGATATAACCTGATATTTCATGGTCTATTCTATTGTCCCTTGAGGGGTGTTTAGAAGGGAGTTTCCCGGTTAGAAAGCGGGGCTAGTTATTAAAAGAGCCGCACTAAACGCTTTCATCAATTAAATCAAACACACAGAAGAACAAAGGCTTAACTTTTCAATAGAAGTATGTCATGGAACTCCATTTGTGATGTGTGTTAGTTCTTGCATGCAATGATTCTCATAAAAAAAAAATCGGAACCAGACTGTTTCCCTTCAAGATACGGACTTGTATTGGAGGAAAAAAATAGACCGAACCATACAGACGGTTTTTGTGTGTGAGAGTTCTACCAGCTTCGTAACGCCATCTTTACATTTTATTTGCCTTTACATTTACAGATATCTCTCAAGATCAAGAACAATATAACAGGTGCATGATGGGAACTGAAAGCTGTCTCCAACGGACAGGACATTCAAAAAGTCACGTGCAGTACTGGCAACGCTCAATGAGGGCGCTGCCATTGCTCCCAGAAGCTACCCAATATGGTGAGTACAGAAAGGTCCTTTCAATCATGGAACACAAATCACCAGAAAACGCAGCTGGAAAAGGAGTAGGTTTAATTGCACTGTGACATTTTGCTCTTTATGCACAAACATATATCAATTGAACAACAGGTACGGGCGTTGAAATCACCCACAGGTGATCCAACCCAGGTCCGGATCTTGAAACTCTGGGGTGGTTACGTCCCCTCCCCTCACAAGTCGATAGTAATTTACAGTCTGAGTGAAAGCTTTGTCACAAGGGGTTTGGGTTTATATTGAGAATTATCTAGGGTACAGGGACGGAGCGCAATCATAAATTGTGTCGAGGAGGGGCCTAAGAAAGTGAAGAAACAAGAAAAGTTTCAAGGCAAGAAGAAACCAACAAGAGAGAAAACCAGCATATATAGAGAATGTGGAAGTAAATAGCATGTTCAACTGTATAAATATGTCTTATTAGAGTGTACAACAGTTACAGAATAAGACAAATAATACAGTTACAATCATGTTTTATCAACTTAATCCAAACAAATTCATTCAAATCGCTTCCAATTGTTTCTGACCATCAAATTAAACATTTGCCCACGGAGCATCAGCCATGTAAATTGGAAGAACATGTTTAGCTTTTATCGGCAGTTCTACATTATGTTAATAGAGATGTAGGGCAGAGAAGTGGGTCCCTTCTCGCACAGAGTCTCAGGAGGAGTTAGTCTGAGAGAACGATCTCGATTTATGTAATATGAGAAGGCCTCTAGTCAACACTTGCTGACTTTTTGTCAGACGCATGGATCCGCCTCTACAAAAACCTGTCCACCTCTTCAGCACTTCAATTATAGATAAAAACCGATGCTACATCAACATCAAATCGTTGATAATGAAAATAAACATTTATATCAATTACCGTTGGGGTCCAGGGGGAGTCAAAGTGGCCCTAATACGGGGCCGATCTTCCCGTTGAGGGTACGTGGTTGGGGTAAATATTCTGCTTGTTATCAGGATCAATCCCAAGGGACGGTGGGGACGAGGTTGTCCACAGGAACCTTAAATCACCCCCATTCCCTCGTTACCTTCTGGAATTGCAAAGTTTTGACAGATATAATTATGACCATATCGTTATTTCCATATTATGCGATATGTCATACGAAGTAAAGATTAACATTCATAAAATGTTTACAGGAGACAGGTGTATTTTCAGGCAGGTGTTGGGGGGGATGACGCTAGATCGGCACGACCTGAAAAGTAGTGACATTTTGACAAACAATGGGATATAAAAGCCTCAAATTACCCCCGTTAACGTATTAATAAGATACGCCAAATACAAATCAATTAATTATACTGTACCCACCCTGGGACAAAGAGTTTCAGGGCGTTGAAGCAATCGAGGAATTTAGCTTTACCTGTCATGAAGTTTTCCATCCAGAAAGAACACATGACAAATCGACAGAAGGGTGTAGCACTTATGAGCATTGAGCAAGTGAGTCAAAGGGTAACGGAATGATTGAAAAGCAGAGAAGAAAAATGAGTGAAACATCAACCATAATGAGTTGAAAGTTCTACATGTAATCTCTTTCCGTAGGGGAAATCTATCTAATAATCCGCATCACCCTAAACATAAAGTAGGCTTAGAGTTGAACCGTAATTGCCCAAAAGAATGACGGCACTGAGTCAGCTCTCTCTCTCTTCAACCATCGGGGGAAGACTCAAATATCTGCCGGTGATCCAGCCCTGTCAGACAGGGTAGTTTGCAAGGCATTTTACATCCTTAATTACCACACAGATGAAGGATTGCCGTAGTCTGATAGAGGTAATGCAATGAGGGAAAGGAAGAGGTCAACTTGAGGTCAGGTTGAAGGTAGACAGACAGCAAAACAATTAGACATTGTCTAGAGGGAGTAGATGTAACGTAATTTGGTTGTTAATTGGGCAGATAAGCCTCAGAAAATTGTTATTTCCATGGTCAAGAGAGAAAGGTCACTTTGATTTTCAAAACGCAATCGACTTTGCCTGACAGAAATACATTGTTACAGAATATTTTGTCTTGATCGTTCAACTATTTTGACAAAATTCCTTCGATTTTCCCCCCGTTATCTTCAAAGGAAAATGCTAACTCATAATCGAATGTACTTTTACTTTTATACAACACAAACATATTTATTCAGAATTAATCCATAATTTGTGGCTGTAATCGAACCGCAGTTCGATTGACCTATGGCTGGAGGAATCAGATCTGTGACACGGTACTTAAAGAGTCGACTTGACCCGTAGTAGAATGACCGATGCCTCCGGTCACTTTTCGGCCAGTGTACTTTGTTCTAGATTTATATGTTTAAGTACTTCAAAAGCACTTTCCACTGAGACTTGTTTAAAGTTGATTTTTCATACGAAAGGAAACGGGGAGACCATCAACATTCAGCGTGTTCTTTGTCACATTATCACAATGTCTGCAGCTAGACATTTTTCACTAGGGTGGGGTTAACATTTTTGTTATGGGAAGTTGATTGGTTTAAAACCATCTGTATATATTCAATAAAGGGATATATTAGGAAACACAGTCATGAGCATAAACCGTCAGGTCGTGATTAATTGACGATCACGTTTAACTGCATTTTTGGAAGATGAGGTAACTTTGAATCATCTTTTCAAAACTGGGGCTTCAGCTGTGGCTTCATCACAGGCTCCTTCCATCCGACTGAAACCCCGTGCAGAAAGTGCACGTTTCTCAAATGGCTGATGGAGCCTAAGCCAGAGTCCAGGCTGAAGTCGTGATTTCGAAAAATCTGTAGTCATGCCGTGGACAATCCACATATGGCTCTATTAGTATTACGAACGTGTCCAGGGCGGGGTTAACAAATTGTTTTGTCTGAAAGGCTGGTTTTTTGACACCATGACTGTGTCAATTACGGAAGTACGTCTGGATACCATGCCAAAGAGGTATCCGAGACTCTGATTGGTTGAATCAATCAAGGATTGCCTTTTCAAAGTTTTGGAAGATTCGATAATTGTGATTAATTGATTTGGGCTGAACAAGCAGGAGTGAGTTTGCAGTTTAGCTTTTTGAGTACAGTAAGGTTTACATAGCCTATTACGTTCAAAGATTTGATAGTGTGGGGCGATGAAACAGTTGGAAGCGGCCAGAACGGTCAGCGTCGAAGTAATCTGTAGTGCAGAGTCTTACGAAAAGAAGTGTGCGTATAAAGCTCAACTAGAATCTAACAGACTGACAGAGTGGACACGTTTAGAGTGTAGGAAGCTGACAACAGACCATGGACACAACCAAGTCTTCAATTGGATCAAAGAGATCATGTACAAACCACAGTAAATACAGAATTCATTAGCCGACAAACAGTCCGGAATTAAGAAGATCAGCCACGATCTCTCCATAGCGATCCGTCTGTTAACAATCTGACACTTTTTGGCGGGAACCGCATCCTTGCAGTTCAGAAGCGCATGATGTGGCTTCCCGTTTCCCGCGCAAATATCGCAGGTGCAGCCCTTGTTTCTAATGGTGGAGCATCTGAGAATCAATCATCCGTAGCCCCCTGATCAAATACAAGATCGTCTTGCATTAAGACTGAAAAATTGGGGAAATTATTCGCGTTAAGTTGTGTCCCCGAACAGGAAGGTACCTCAGTACTTTCTTCACAAGGCTTCCTGGTTGCTAGAAGGTTGTATTAAGGACAGCTATCTGCAACACATCGTGCTGACAGCGCAATAATGCATCCATTTTAGAGATAACCCTCAGAAAACATGTTCAAGATTTACAGGAATATTGATGGAGTCCCGTGGATCCAAAAGGGGAATAGAATCTGACCTTTCCTATAATTACGTTAATTTGCAGGTTAAACATGGGGGATTAAACCAAGACAATTGCACGAGGTATTATGTTTCCGAATATGGCTCTATGAACCCACTCATCCATTGTCTGAAATTGAATTAGTCAGTTTCTTGTCGATTATTGGCAAACGGAAAACCCTCGTATAACTTAATAGTGGGAATCTGAAACTCTAACTCCAATCATTCAGTACAATCTGTTAAAATGGTGAGGTAAAATATTATGAATAGTGAACCACTGGATAGAAACCTTATTATCTACTTCATTACACATCCAACAATAATGGGATGAATAGGGAACGAGAAGAAATATTCAGTTGTAGAGGTAAGAGCGAGAAGAAATGTTCAGTTGTAGAGGTAAGAGCGAGAAGAAATGTTCAGTTGTAGAGGTAAGAGCGAGAAGAAATGTTCAGTTTTAGAAAGGAAAGAAACCCAAAGAGGGTGAAACTCTATATCGTAATCAGGTAGAGACTGAAAACCCAATGTATATACGAAAGGCTCTGGTCTGTGGTGGGATTCGAACTGGGTTCCACAGAGATGAACATTAGGGAATAGACCACTGAGCCATCTTGACCCTCAAACACAAAGAACAAAAAACTCCTTAAAGTTTAACCTTAAAAGCCAAAGGAGAATTTGGTTTTTGTTATTGGAGGTTCAATTTCTCGGGGTTAACTTTTTGTTATTTAAATAAATTGAAGGACTATTTTCTATCAAACGTTTGACATCTCCCTATGCGGTTAAAACAACTACAACCCAATATTAATTAACAGACTAATTAATGAAACTGTTGGCTAAACTGACCCCTCATTAGATTGCAGTAAAGCTTCTCACAGGATGCCACACCATTTCTCTCTCAACTTTACCGAAAGAGCCTGCGGGTACACTTAAGTAACAGTAGTAATTTGTCAGGATAACAATCAAGCTGTTACACTCAGCTGAACGACACAACACCGAAGGGCAAATGGAAGTCAAGGTCATCCATGAAGTTCTCTCAAGCATGTAATCCGGAATAATGTTACAAGAAAACCGATTTCCTAAAAAGAAAAAGTATTTGTGTATTTGCGGTTAATTTGCGACGACAACTTCCTAAACTGGAGCCGCAGGTACTGCGTGGTTTGGCCAGAGTCTCGTCCCACACGCTACGCAGCTTTCCTCAGTCAATACAATCAGGGTTATACAAACATATGGACAAAATACTGTAGCAATTATCAGTCTCTTAACAATGTGACTTTGTCCGTATTTCCGCTCTCGACAGAATCAGGTTAAGGTGAAATTTCTTGGCCAAGATTTGTTTTTGGTTCCGAGTTTCGTTTTGAGGTAAGGACTGGACGTACTGTCTTTGTTAAGATAACATGTTTGTCTGCAATGCGTGACTCTGATCCAGCTATTATTATCTAGACGTGACTTGACTGTCAACTGGTCCGTCTTTGTTATTGTTTTGACAATGAACCTGCTATTGCGGCCACTGTGCAATGAAACATCCTGTAAACTGCGGCCGCCGTTTGACGGCACATAACACGAGACTGAATTTCACATCATTCTTTCACTTCATTACGATAAGCCATTTCTGCTTCTTCTTCTTCCCAGCCCTTCCATTGTTATGTACGTATTTATTTCATTGTTTGTTTATTTCTTGCATCTCCCATTGTCATAATGATCAGTGGTGTAAACAAGCATTTTCATTT
>CM021544.1:12547357-12561428 GCA_010994315.2 Pisaster ochraceus | reverse complement strand
ACCCACACTCAGAAACACAAGCAGAGCTTGAGTTCTTTTAACCACGACACAACACTGTATAGCAAAAACTATTTTTCCTATTTTAAAGGTCGTCTATCACAAAGTTCTTTATAAAAAGTCATTCAGGATGAAGGATGACAACAATGAGAAAGAAGAATTGGCATAGTAAAAGAATAATATTCTCGCATCGTCACGTTCGGCAAATACCATTTTAGATACTCATTTTGAAACAATTCACATGTAGGCTAATCTGTTGTGATGAAAATCACCTCGATGCATCTGAAAAGACCTTTGTCTCACTACGACACGACGTGTGAAGTACAACCGCTCCACAGCGCATGCGCCAAGCGATCGTCTACGAACCTCTGTCAAGCCTTTCGATTGGCACCTGTGTTGTTGCTATTAGGCAACGTGGCCACGCCCCTCTCACCACATCGGCGTATATTCATGGCCGAGACCGTCCGGTCAGTGTAGACGTACGTGGGGAGCCCTCAACCTTACACAGTACATGTACACGCTGTAATCAAAACACCGTGCTGTACTACGGTGCAGTGTGTACTGCACACCGCGCGCCAATCACCGATACCGTAGTGACTAACATTACACAGTGTTATAGTAGTGACATAAGTCACATACGCACGTGTCTTAACACAACACTTGAAATTTTGTTGACGGTTTTACTTGAAAATCTGAGTTTTTCTTGGTTTTACTTCATTCGCAGACCAGCTACAAAAGAGGCAATTTGCAGCGTGCCAACTTGGGCAAGGATATACAGGTCCACATTTTGGTAACTTGTCGACAGGTAAGAACGAGTGGGCCACAAGTACATCGTCACCGCCAACACCGAGAACCACGGCTGCATACAGCAGGGCCCCACCGACTGCATTGCCGGCAAGGTTGACTATGGTCCCGGGTGCCATGAAGATGGAGCCGGGCGATTCGAGGTGCAACAACAACGACATCATCAACCACACCGACAATCAGTATTCAGTTGTAGGTATGACCAAACACTCCACAAGCGAGCACCACGAGTGCCTGATGAACGGGAACGACTTGCTCAAACAGCGGTTCATGCACGGGCGAAAGCGCCGCCACAGCCGAGGCACTGGCTCAAACGATGATGAACACTCCGATGCCAGCGAGGAGGGATCGTTAAACGGACACTGCTCCGGACCCAAGAACCGTCGGAAGGGGAGCTCCCCACCACAGAGTTTCGACGACCTTCAGAATCAACGCGTCATGGCAAACGTACGGGAGCGCCAAAGGACGCAATCTCTCAACGATGCCTTCACGAATCTACGCAAGATCATCCCAACCCTGCCTTCGGATAAACTGAGCAAGATCCAAACTTTGAAGCTGGCATCAAGGTATATTGACTTCTTGTACCAAGTCTTAAGAAGTGACGAGACCGATCAGAAAATGATAGGTAGCTGTTCCTATATGGCCCATGAGAGACTCAGCTATGCTTTCTCAGTGTGGAGAATGGAAGGTGCCTGGAACAGTATGGCGCAACATTAACAGCTAATCATCATCAAGTACAAGTTTCTATGGATACCATATATGGTAAGTTCACTTTTTAAACTTTTTTTTTGTAATTTACTAATAACTTGGACTGGTTATGACTGTCATTATTGATAATGTCAGAATTACTTGACATTATCTATACCTCATTGGTAGAAATAATATTTGTCCTGTCATGATTCATTTCATTTCTTAATTTGTCAAAAAGGCACGCAATAGAAACTGAGATTATTGATGTTGTTGTTCATGTTGTTGCCTGAGTCATGAATAGACTGTACGGAGACATCCAAACAAACCTTGTTTCTTCGTGGGATACTAAGCTCCGTGCGTCCTGACAGACTCGATGGTCCACTCAATGATCATCAATCTTTGAAATAAACCCATTATGTCTCTTCTCAAATTACCACATCATTTTCATTTCGGTGAGTAGAGAGAGAAAGTATTTATTTGTGTGGTTTTACAGCTCTCCATAACTCCATGGGCTATCAGAGTCAACCTCTGTGGATGATTAATTTACTGGCCGAAAGTCCTTGCAAAACACTTCTCTCTATCACCGCTAAGTGCGAAAGGTGTCTCGAGTACTCGGCTGCTGACAAATTTATTTCTGTGATTGTACTTGGATACGGACTAGTTATTCAGAGAATTTGAATCAATTTGTACATTGCCTAAGAGTATACATGCTGTATCTTTACTCGAGTCTGACAATCCTATACGGAATAATTAGGGATACAAAATAATAGAAAATAATGCATAGAAGTCCTTTTGCGCAGTGTATTGTTAGGATCATATGGCAAGGGAAATGATTTGTTACGAGTCTTTACCAACAAGTCTCATTTCGAATGAGGAAAACGAAGTTTGCTTCAAACATAAACTTGATCCCTTTTCACACGTCAGGGACAAATCCTAGGAAGTAAGCCCTTAGAAGCTTCTGGGAATTATAACCTCACCGCGAATCTAGGTTCATTTCACACTTGAAACAGGGTTATCTCGCCTAACCTTTCTATCAAGCAGGGGTAGCCATCGCCCGGGAGTTTACAAGGGTTAGCAATTCAAGTTCGAAACGTACAACCGGGTTATACTTGAAGTGTGAAACGGGCTACACAACAACATTTTATAAACTTCCAAATCCCTGTCTGAAAGCCAGACATGTGAAGTTTGCTTTGCATAATTCATTCCAGATTTTGGGAAACCAACACATAAGACTATTTTGTCAGTTGCGATGGTTTTAGGCGAAATAAACAGGAGCTCTGAATTCCCCTTAAGGTGAATCAGCAATCTAAGACAAGTCGACTTATTCCTTGAACTTGTGACCTATCTGCAGTATAAGTTCAGTATTTTGTAGTTCAGTATTTTATGTTAAAAAAGGTCGTTGGAACTTCTTACTTACCCAACAACGTCAAGTGATTTTTTCCCCCTGCACTCAATTGGTAATTTACAAATCAGGTTACTAACATAACAGTGTGGTGCACAATCCCCTTACCAACCCCTGTCCTCATGGTGGCCTAGTGGGATTTGAACCGCAGGTCACTGGGGTGATGAAAAGGCGAGCAAACTTTCAAATATGATTTCACGTATATGGTAATCTCATTCCATCTATTTCAGGACCAGACATGGTCATAATGTTTATTTAAACTAGATTCTGGGGTGTCTCTGAAATTTGGAGATCACAGCTACAGAAGGTTACGGTGCTAAGATTCTTTGAATCGAACAGAGTAGATGACTTATTATTGTGTAGCTTTATCTTATGTCTGACAAATACCAATTACTATTTATAATATAATTACAACCTTCGTCATCATATTCTGGTTACGATAACTTTACAGTCCTTCTATGTTTTATTTATGTAGCAAGATCCTTGCTCTATGCTTGGAGCGAGACTCTGGTTTAACCATGGATGAACAGTTTAACCAAAGAGCCGAATAGATTGTGCAGTGGTACCTTCTTGCGATGTCTGATTTTTTTATACTGGTGAACTCTATCAAAGCCTTACAATGCTTCAAAGAAGCTACTTCTTATTAGAAGTGATTGTTACAATAAGAGACAGCAAGGTGACCGCGATGATGTTTGGTTTGAGACTAAAACATTAAGAGTTGACAGTGGGTGCCTGGCCTAGAGGATACAGTCGCCTTGAAGTAGATGATCTTATCTGTGTATTACCAACAGTCTTATCTTGACAAGGTTGTAACTCTTATGATCACACTGTACTCTTATGTCAAAGTTAATTGATTATTGTCAATGACGGGGGGTAATTAACCGACATCTAACGGCTTCTAATGACGACACCAGATGTGACTTAAATCCAATTGCTAACACTCGTGCCATTGAGGACTAATCCAAACCAATAAAATACTAGCTATGAAACACGGGGAATGTGTTGCGTCCATTTGGTTACCATTTGTATGGACAGTTCTGCCTTCAGTAACCAACATGAGGTGGAGTTTACCTTTCTCTATGAGTTTACTGACCGTTGCTTACCATCTTCCGAGATGGGCAGAGAAAAAGCAACTTGTTTCGATTGGTAAATAATCACAGAGGTGCATGACCCCCAGCAGCTTACCGTGACTTCTCATTTACAATGTGCTTACTGCTATAAATCAAATAAAACTAGCCACAAGACGGTAAATTATTCCTTCACGAGGAACAAATGGTTTGGTATTAAACCGTCAGTTGATTTTCTTCAAATGGAAAAACTATTTATTTGAAGACAAAAAAGAGCAACATAAAACCAGCAAATCCAAATGAAGTTGTCTTAAAAACAAGCTCCTATGTTTACAGTGAAGTTACACGACATTGAAGCCCTAGTTATAGTTTGTTAAGATGGTAAATACTTCAGCTGATAGGTGACTGATGGTGTGTTATAAAGCAACTCGATCTTATCAATACACGTATAAATCAACTTCGATTATCTCTAATTAGTTTGATATGAAGACCCTTACGTGACGTCACTACAAACATGGAGGAAGGAAGTCTCAAATCATAACCGTATTCTTGCAAAATGACGAATCAAAACCAGCCCTGGGGTCGAATACATGAACACTGATTTCGATTTCCGATGTATTCGGATACACAAAGTTCGCCCATTGGAACGTTACATCCCAAACCGAATACAAATCGAGTAGTCAAGTTTACTTCGCATCGGTTAAAAATACGGCTGTAATGCAAACATGTGAAGGAAAATCAAAGCAAGATGTGACCGCTCCATTCAAACTGCGTTTATTGATGACTCAGTGGTAATCACAGATGAGTTGACATGCTTTCTTGTCAAAGGTAAACCCCTAACAGAACCGTCCCAAGTAAACTCTCTACTCTCAACAACATCTTAGGTGACGAAAACGTGAAGACGGCAAGTGTTAAGAAACCAACAGTTGTTAAACTTCTTAAGATAACTGGCTATGACGAAGATACGTTTGTCCTTTTTTCATTAAGCCATTTTTCGGAAGTGTATCTATGAGATTGCGGCCCGAAATAACGTTGGAATGGTACGTAATAGGGGTGAGCAAATACCAATGGGAAATTATGTCATGAGTTTGCCGCAGGTGGACTGATAAAAAGATGGAGGAGAAAATGTCCCAAGTTATTGAGACATGCGTCATTTAAACCGAATACTAAAGAGCTCAGGGAAATAAAAAGCTAGTCAACTGGACACCCACAGTTTTTTTATAGATCAAATCTATTTCATCAGGGCACCGCATTAGTCTTGAATTATTTAGACAGAAGTAGAATTAAGAAGTAGGCGTTTTGAACGTTTTACTTAAAGCCGGCACCTCCTTTCAAGTAAAAAACGGAAGATATTTATTCTTGCCTACTAACGATGCGATAAGTTTTGCATTGCACCAGACTAACTGAATGGGTATTTAGTGTGGCAGGGGTGGTCTTGTACCTATACCCATATCTACGTGATGTGTAATGAAAGAACAGCATTCTGTGCGTGCATTTTTTGACAGCATCTATACGGGTTCGCCGATGGCATAATGACTGGCATGGACCAGTTGCACCATTCAGCTCGAACATAGATCCTAGCACAGTACTAATCACCGACCCTTGTCTTTAAACCTTGATGCCCGCTGGTCCTGTTTTAATCAACCCCTATGTCTAAAAAAAAATCTCAGTCGGAATCAAGTCACATTACTCCAGCTTTATAAATATGCTACCATATCAACGAGGCATGTCAACTGTGAGGATTTGTTCAGCAATTTCAGATGGTATCCTTAAGCGATAATGAGGCATTTTAGTTGTTGAATTGGCAGGTAGACCATGATGGCAAAAAGGGGGTCGTGACTTGAGTTTGTTGCTGCAGGGAAAAGTCAGGAGAGGTTTGTCAAGAAGTAATTCCTAATGCGCTGTAAGGTAACACCGCTTTCCTTGGAAGATCTTCCTTATGAAAAAAACTCTAGTACTGCCGACAGAGCCGCTCAGTCACCACGAGGGTAGCGGGGACTCAGCGCGTCAAGGGGAAATAGTTAGACCGTGAATCGAGCCCCTGACATGCCGAGAGTGCTTGGGGTGTACCCGGGGACAGTTGAATTTCTTTCCGGACTAGACGTAGGATAGATCGATCAGTTTGGGAAACGAAACATATCCCTCTGTTTAGAGTTATAACAATGCTATGTAAACACCAAGAGTGAAAAGTTCAAGCTAGGAGTAGGAGACCTGGTGGTGTTATTGATTTACAGAATATTTTATATAATTATATGATTTCATTATTGTTTTTATCAACACTGATGATACAGACCGGATGTTTGCTATATGAACCATAAAGTATCAATTTAGGTCAAGATATTAATTGAAGTTTGATTCGTTTTACTGAAGTGTGAGTATCCAGTGAGCTGTATCTTTCACAGTTCAATTAATTGCAATCTTGCTTCTTATTAAAAATGTATCTCTCTCCCCTCGGACAAGATATTTATCATCTTAAAACCGACTTCGGTTTATTTGGATGTCCTGCGGGGATGCATACCCGATATCAACACAAGTAATCTGCCCAGAATGTAACAAATATGCCACCATTTTATAAACAAGACAGACCCCCAAATAATGATTTTGAATATTGGTTTTCATGAGATCTTCTTACCGTTATCCCTTGGGGCTTCTAGCGGACGCTGAGGCTGAGTGCGGTGGGAAGATTTTCCAAGAATCCCCCGTCGAGGTCTCAGTCGTGACCTGCCCAGACATAAAATGATAAAGTGGGTTTTACTTTGCGAAACAGCTTGTTGAACTCTGACCTTTAAATTACTGTCTACCCACAGGACTAATTTTCTAGTTTAATTTGACATTAGTGATACCATGGAGCTATTAAAAGAGCTCCATGTGATACCCGCCGTGTCGAAAAGATCCCACAGTTGTTCATTTGCGCGGCAATGTTCGATTGCGTTTGGGGTTTTTATCATGTGATAAGTTAGTAATAAACCTAGACAAGACTTAAATTAAAAAAGGAACACAATTCTTCAGGGAAATGAGTTAAACGAGGTAGTATTAATTCTGTGCAACGTAAGTAAAAGAGAATTCTTTCAGGAGTGTATAGACAGGGAGTGATCAACATTTGTAATTGTTAATAAACTTACATGAGCGATAGCCATGGTGAAAAGTTTCTTTGAAATAATTATTTGTGCCTAAAAATTTGCTATAGTTTTTAAGAAGTGAGTTCTGATCTCGCGAGACCTAAACTCTATGTTTACAAAACAGTGGCCATAACCTATGTGTTTTTCCCACTAGTTTTCTTGTGCCTCAATGACTGATTGAGCTGAAACTTTCACAAGTTTGTTATTTCATGATAGCTTGGGTCACATTAAGTGTGGATAGTGGATAGTGGTTTTTGACGGTAACCCCGATGTTGTACAGAGGCTTTTAACTTGCATTAAACTTTGTCTTACAATTTTGAAAGATCATGTTGCAGATTTGTGAATATGCATAAACACTTTCGTAAATCCTAGTTCCAGAAAAGGAATTGTCCGTAATGCACGAATAACTGATATGTTTGGAAAGTTCCCGTGACCTATTGTTCCAGCGTAATTAAAACAATCCGACTCCGACTTCAGGGTTCTGCCGGAACCGGTGGTTCTGCAAATCCCTGTACCCCATCGTGTCATGGCCCCGTATAGAGATGTCCCCATTAGTCAGACAGACAACTTCCGATCGACGGTAGAGGAGGCTATGGTCCAACCTATTAAGGGTCTGGTAAGATGGCGAGGCCACGCGTATGATATCAAGCTCCCGCTGCTTCCTTGCGGTAGCGGAACCAGACTGGAAATCACACCAAGAAACAAAGCCGTCTGGAGACCGTGAAGACTGAACGAGTCGCCCGGAGTCGCCGTGCTGATGACGGGCACGTATCCCGGGTGATGACGCTCGGACTCTGAGCGTCTCGGAGGCTGCTGGAATCCCGTGGATTCGGGGAGAAAACTCAACGAGATGGAGACGAGAACGTTTCCGCTTGGACTGTTCAGCTCAGCTTGAAAGAATGTTGACTAATTAAGGAATACATTCAAGAAACGCAAACAGACAAGAAGAAATAATTCATTTCAAATTACCAACGAATACTCAAAGTTAAAACTTTGCAGCTACGACTGCAGAAATGTCTTGCAGTGGTTTCCGATCTTGTGAGATCAGGACAATCATGTAGAGATATCCCCAGGCCAAACTTTCTCTCCTCATGTCAACAGTTATTACAGTTTTCAACCCTGACTTCCGACACTTACTCAGAAAGTATACACCAGGAGAAATAAGACGGACAGACAAGGTGAAAATTATGTTCCTCTGACGTGTGATAAAATGAGTCACTGTTGAAATTCACTCGTGACACAATCAAGACGTTCCCTTGATTGCTCCTTTCTGTTCAATTTACAAAATTGTCAAAAATAATAGCTGAGGTCAGAACTCTTAGAAAGGGGGGGGGGGTGGCATTGAGAATTGTAGGCTCTAAAGTCTATACAATCTTATGAAGTTATGATGAAATTGCTTATAGCAAATTTTGACTCGCCCATGCGAATCGTTTCTCTTCACCATAATCAAATAACTGATTATTGCAATGAAACCATTGGATCTTCATAACAAAAAATTTAACCCTTAAGTCTGCATCGTGTCCAAGCATGGCTTTGGATAATGCAATTAACATATTCGTAAGGGGTCTGGATGTAACAGAATCATCACAGTTACTTTTAAATACATTGTATACATGTTTCAAAGTGGATACTTTAAAACTATATATTAAGTATTTGAACTAAGATCGATTCGCTGGTCCAACTGTTATTGTGTGTATCAATTTATTAGGTATAGGAATAGGATGACGTTCTTGCACTCAAACCTTTTGATGAAGAAATCACATCAAAAGCAAACTTCATAAGCTGGGACAACAACGAAGAGATGAAGAGGATTTTGAAGACAATGATGGAGTGATGTATGGCAGTTATTGAGGGGGGGGGGGTCAAGTTTGTTGCAAGGCCGCGATGGATAAGCCCGGCTGGAATCCTATCAGATGATTAATGCCGACGGAGTGAGATGTCAGCACGGAGGGGAGAGAGGGACCCAAGCACCGTTGGCTTTTTAGCTTCGGGACATGTTTTGATGTGGCGGCTCGGAATATTTTGGGAAAGCGGAAACAGTGGAAAGGCTGTGATGTTTCAAGGGGTATGTCAGGCATAAATAATGTGAATCCTGATTCCTGATTTGAGACTGAGCGAGAGAGAGGTCAATTTGTGACTTTCTTTTTCAGATAAAGCCCTCGGGAGTCTAACTTGAAGCTACTGTTCCTTAACTATGTTTCCTTAAACAATTATTGTCTTGTTTGTGCCAGGATTTCTTCACGGATAAGTGTCTTAATTTAAACTCCGTAAGATGTGTATATCCAGTGATAAGGTGGAGTAAATTAGCATGGAGTCGAACCAGCTGTTCTTGTTTGCTGTCTGTTAGAAGTCTGTTTCCTTATTCCACATTTCATTTTCAATAAATGTATGGACCGGTCTAATACAAGTTTCTTGTCTGCTTCTTTTATGGAGGTGAATATGACCATAGACATTGCACTGATCAGAGTAAACAAACCAATGAAAAGTTACATTTGAAAAATCAGGTCCTCCGGTAAATCCAACCTAGGTTTATATTATAACAAAAAAGGTTGTAATTTGATATATATATATTTTTTACAATACACTCTTTATTTGGGCGACATCACTTATCTTTTACAACCAACACAACTGTTCAACGTGTTAATGTGGCACAGTGAAGCCAATCAGTCATCACTTCAAGTTTACCACATCTGCATTTTACATCAACTGATAAAGTTGTTTCTACTTCTTAATCACCCAAACGCTCCTCGGTTATGCCATGCTGAAGGTATTCGCATTAAGAGGTTACAATGTCCCAGAAGCGAAGCCCCCTATTGACCCGTTTCAGTAATTACCATAATCTGTGCTAATTCATCATCAAACCCTGCTACACGGTTTGCATAAAGTCTGGATTTTTGCAGCTTTGTTTGGGCTGAGGTGAAACTCGTGCAATGCAATTTAATAAAACGGGACTCCATAATGTGGGCTTTCCCCAGTTATGTCACCTCAAAGGAAGTGTGGAATATTAGCAACTGGGTCAGGAAACCCAACAAAGTTAAGAGTTTGTAGTTTTGAATAAAAAATGTTTTCATGTTGAAACAGTCTTGGCTGTTGGTCCTATGTTTGCAACCCTTCTTTCACAGATTTGTTTACTGTTGTTTGGTAAACTAATTGTTTCCAACACCGCAAGCTATCTCCGATATTATAGGTCATCTATTTGACCGCGTCTTTCAACTCTTGATAACAATTTCACACCCTTTTGTAATTAATGGCGTACCGTCTCTGGGTAAAATCAACAAGATGGAAGATGATATTAAGTAATTTCTTGTTTTCTTTATGGTCACATGGAATGATTTACTCAATTATCACGATTTGTTTGTGTTTCAAAACAGATTAACTCAGTTTTTCTTTGGTAAACATTGCAACATGCAGACTTATATAATAGTAAACTATCTTTAATGTCATCATTATCAACACATAGGTCACGTGGGTTATACTTGACATATTTTCTAGCGACCAGGCACCATTTGCTGTCAGTTAATCTTTAAAAAACCCGCGTGGATATTGGTTTTGATATTGTATATTTTTATGGTACATTGACTCCTGCGTAAGGATTAAGTC
This sequence comes from Pisaster ochraceus, assembly GCA_010994315.2. Lineage (NCBI taxonomy): Eukaryota > Metazoa > Echinodermata > Asteroidea > Forcipulatida > Asteriidae > Pisaster > Pisaster ochraceus. The sequence goes on along the minus strand of CM021544.1, from coordinate 12,550,749 downwards.
TAGTACCATGTATTAACGCTTCAGTATAGGACTTAGCGAGAATGTAATAACAACATGCAACTGTGGGAGGGGATACCCAAGAGAATTGGTTCCTGGACTTCCAATGTGGTATTTGTTACCAAGTGGTGAAAGGAACCTTACTTCAGGATGAGTTACGAGTTGGGATTCGGACCAAGTCCACTGAGGTGAGAGCAGGGCAAGTGCCTTTACATCAATTCCCTAATAATGTTAATATAGTTGCATTTCTGAACTAGAACAACATGACGGATGGGTGTGCAGTCAGAACCGTGTATTTTTACGACGTGACCTTCTAAGTAAGGTGGTCGCGATATGCATCTATTCCACATGCGTTCTGGCTGCGGTCTGATGGTCCAGAGTCCCCGGGCTCGCAACGCGTGTGTCACCGCCAACGTGACATCTTATCTATGTGTTAACACAGTCTGTGTGATTCCGTTGGCGTAACTTATTCCATACACACATCTTTTTAGTGTTTTCAGAGCCCTGTTCAGGCGGAAACGACGCCAAATGTTCCAATTCAACCTCTAGAAGGATCGAGACTTGAGTAGTAATTTGTCAACACAATTTGCAGGCTTGTACCTTCTTCAATATCCGTTAGTGGGCTTTGATATGTAGGTTGTATTTTACGAGGGGAAATTTCGAACAGGGAAGAATATTTGTGAGATTATATCTGGAGGTGTAACAGTCGATGGGTGGTGATCAAAGTGACAAGGGGCATTAAGAGTTCGTACCCCTGACAAGGTCTGTGCTCCCCAACCTCCCCACCCATCTTGCCCTCATAAGTCGCAAATCTTCCCCTTCATACTTCCTACAACCGTTTCCCCTCATGAACCCCCGTAAGACAGGAAGTAAAGTCTACTCTTTCAGTACATGCACAAAGCATGCTAAAGTTCTCTTCACTTTGGTAAAATCTCTCCGGTATCGAAGTTCAGCTCATCCACTATGTACACCAACCTATAGGCTACAACTCGGCTCATAACCAACTGGCCATTGGCATAGCCAGGCTCTGTAACGTATTTCAGTCCAACTCACCACAAGACTCGATCTATCCCACCGAAGCAAGGTAGAGGTGTTTTGACAAGGCCAACAAGATGCATGTTGACTGATAGGCCTAAAGAAATTCAAGGGCTACATTAATAAGCTACAACATATCGGTTAGTGAGACACACTTTCTACCTTTCCACAACATTGGTATCATACCCCCTGAATTAACTATCCAACATACAACTCCATTTTCTCATAGTTCATTAAAAAGAAACCATCTCTGTTTATACAGAAAACCACTATGGAACTGTATTTGTACAACTCTACCTTCTGAATTGCAATAATTTACTTATTATGAAATTGATATTCCTTCAGATTTGGTTGAACTGCTTGGAAAAGCAATAAAACCCGACGACAAAGCACTCTGAACAGACGCTACGTACGTAGCGTGCACACATGACTGCCTATAATGTATAGGCTACGCAGTATAAACGTGATGAATGAGCAACACATGGTGCTAGTGAGATCATGTCTTACCATAACGTCCTATAATTGATGCTTTGTTTCATTCTAATTTACAAATCTGAAGCTATAGATCATAGTGGCCATTGCGTTTTACAACACAATCAACATCGATGTGTCTGTGTGTGAGACTGTATTCCTCCAACTCAAGTCAATATTTTTTCACCGTAGTTGGCGCACTTCTTCATTAATAATCACATGACGTCATAATTGTTTGTTGTTGTAACCCTATTACGATACGGTCGGAGGGAGACATGGCAATTTTAATCATTTTTACGTTAATCATTTCTTATAAGTCTGTCACTCACTCAATTCGAATGGTTCTTACTACAAAATGATGATATTTTTAATAACGACTAAAGAGTTTCAGCAAAAGCTATACCACTTTATACTTTTAAAGGGAATGTATACGTTTGGTAATCAATTAATTGCAATAAAAAGTTACTTGGTTAGAAATACAGCAGCTTTCGATAGTATAAAGTGCTTTGAGATTCATTTAACTTCGAAGTAATTGTTATGGAAAAATATATCAGTTTTTATCCCCAAAATTTGAATCTGAGAAACGTAACACTATCAGAAACTGATCTGTTATAGTCAACAATCATAACGGATGTGTAACAAGAAACAACATCAGATACTTGAGTTGTAGAATCTGCTAGACAAGTGTTTTAATACATGCCTGCCTGATTTGATAATTGACTGAAATGTTATCCTGGTTACTTTGAATACAAACACAATACCAGTCATCGCAGTCACTTGCGACAAAGGGAACCCAAGCTGTCGTCCCTATTGTATGATCAACAAGAGATCAGTTAAACAAATACAGCCGTGGTCTAAAAACAAAAGTTGATTGTTGGATTGGATCGGAACGAAGCAGGTATGATAGAGGAATTCCCCTCAAGGAAATGGTACCCTGACACCGATGACAGTTCAGCGTGTTTTTCTTGCACATTCCATCGGATATGGAGCCATTGAACCATGCTACCTGCATTACCAAACCTTCAAGAAGACAAGTACAGGCCATAATATAGACAGCAATGGGTAATGGCTGGCATTGGGTTGTACATGTTGTACACTCCGGTCGATTTCGAAATGACTTTGCTTTGCAGTTTGACTCAGTCGAGTAAGATTTGTTTTAGCAAGTACACTCATTTGCATAACAAAGCATGTGATGCTCATGTGCTCGTCACATCACCAAACCTGCCGACCATTCAAATGTTGCTGTTGCTTTTGTGGCACTGTTTGGTTTGTTTGTTATTTTACAATATTTTTCAACAAATAATGATTAATTAGCGTGGATTTTCATGACAAATTTCAATTGTTTTGACAAGGTAACTTAACAAACCTTGTCTTAAACTTTTCAAAGTGAAAGTCATAACCGCAACCTTCACACTAAGGTTTAATTACTGAGATACAAAGCTTCAACTACTACAACGTGACTGTTTGTCTTTGCGTGTATAACCGCAAGAACAGAAACCCAGGTAATTATTTCCCAACGTCTGTTTGTTTTGACAGAGTTTTACCTTTTCATCTGACCTAGGACCTCACCAGCTGACCCCTGACCTCACCAACTCTATATTGTCACAACTTCACCCCAAACCAAGACCCATTGACCCTATTCCCGTGTTGGTTATTTTATCCATCCTTGTTTTACAGTCCAAATGAGAATACCCTTTGACCTAGGTTGGGTTTACATTTTGATTTTAACACTTGTAGTTGGTGTTATATTTTCCCCGTGAACATGCAACTCTTGGACCCTTTTGACAGTGATATGTGACGTGGAGTAATCGGTCTTTCTTTTTTAGTCCGAGTTCATTAACTTCATGTCGTAACAGGGTTTGTAGACAACTTCTGAGATGTCTTAATCT
>CM021544.1:12529629-12540494 GCA_010994315.2 Pisaster ochraceus | reverse complement strand
AAGTTGCTTGTAAAAGTTGCCTCGTGTGACAAGGCCCCAACAGTCACTTTGCACATGAACAGAACACAAGTGGTTTACAATGTTGTATAGTTAAAACTAACTTAATATCCATTTTGTTTCCTGTTTACTACAGATCGTAAACTAAGATGTACAGTGGTCAAGTGAAGTCTAAAGCTGCCTGGATTAAACCTCTCGAGTTTTGGACAACTCGACATCACAGAGAGGATTGGCTACTTTAGAGTTTAGATTGGTAGCTTTAAGGAGAGAAGAAATGCTGCTGAAGAACCTTAGTGAAACGGTTGAAGATATCAATAAACTGTATGATGGTTGAGATGGAGGCAAGATGATAACGCGCAAGGGACAGCAATCTCTGTATATCACACGATGAACCCTTTTTCATTTTAATTTGATGTATTTCTTCGGACGCAAAATCTCACTGCATTGAAGATGGTTGCGATGGTAACTTCAATTTCGTTTTTATGTGAAAACTTTTTCGCTTTGACTGTGATTCCACTCGTGTATCCCACCATGTCATCTGCACTTGGGTTAAGGCAATAAAACTCTTAAATCTTCTCCCAAGTTGGAATGACATGCTTCATCTTCGTTTGGATCAACTGGAGTACAGTGCACTAACCTCAATTGGATTTGTTTTGACACCTTCCCAAGTTGGAATGGCATAAACTCTCTAGGTCATGTCATTTTCTTGGTCAAGATAATTGAACTCCTCAACTGTCTATGCAAATCTATGAAGTCTTTATTTGTGTTCTATTATGTATATTGATGGTTTAGCAATAATTTATCACAAAGTAATCATATTTGAAGGATGGTTGTGAGAATGGTTTGCAATGTAATGAATGATTTTCTTCGGCTTTCTAATGCAATATCGTTATGGCATAAAACAACGGAACCTGAAAATAGACGTGTAAAAATCAAGGTGACTTTTAGCATCCAGGAATGACGATGTTTTTTTTTAACTAAAGGAAAAGGTTGTTTTATATTTGAACATTCTGTTTTTGAACTGTTAGATCGATAAATCGATATCTTTATGTCAGATGCGATTGGTCTCTGCCTTTTGTATCGATACCAGTTACTCGAATATTCGCCTTCTTTGGTGTTTTTCGGAAAACAAACAAAGTGTCACGTAATAATTGTAGTGTTCATGCTGCGTTCATCTCGGGGTGTATGACAAATTCTCAAGTAGACTTAGATGTATTGTCTCGGGGAACCAGCGACTTTTAAAATACGAATACCAGTGAAACTTATTTAGGACTATTCGACTGTTAAGTTAAGAATTAAGTATTTTTATGCTGTAATTTATACTGATACTTGATAGAGTATGTTTCTTTCTTGTGAAGACATTTTGACTTTTTATATTCAAGACTAACAGAAGTCTTATCTCGTTGGGATGTGGATTGTTGTTTTGTATGAAATTGTCGTCTTTTGTCTACCAGGTTTGAACTAAAATAAATACAAATAAAAAATCGTAAATATAAATAAAGGGCGTACATAAATACTTAAGAAAACAAGTATATAAATAAATAGATAAATAAATAAATAAATAAATAAAAAGAAAATAAACGAATACGTAACTAAATCAATACATAAATAAATAGATAACTGAATAATTACCTAAATAAATTTGATTTAATAAATAAACAAAGTAAAATAAAATAAAATAAATACGGTCCCTTTCAAGGAGCTCACTGAAGCAATAATAACAAATGTTTCCTAAATTTTGCCCCGTAAAAACTGAACAGTCGTCTAATCACATCACTTTAATTTATTCTTTATTGAAATGTAAAAGTAATATGTTTTATTATCTGTAATTTTGAACCAATGATCAGCAGAGGGCATCTCAATAAACCCTCTAGAAAATACAGTAGCAATTTGCATACAGGATGCAAAAAGCAGTTCTTCTTGCTAGTTTGCACTTAACGCGGTACATTATAACTGTATTGGCAACTATTGGACTGGTGTAAGAATTCACAAAACATACATGAAACTCTGACCAAAAACAAATACATCAAGACAAGTCCTACAAGCTCTTGAAACAATTGTCATGGAATCTTTCAGAAACGGCTGGCGTCGATTTGAAAGTTACACAAATTCAGTTGATTCCTTATAGATATAGAAAAGGTAAATCACTCATTTGACATGTAATTCGTTTCTGTTTATTGAAATGTATAAGTGTTAATTCATACACTTTTAGTTGTCAGTTTGTAGTTAGTTTTTAGTTGTCGTGGAAGTCAATTTCTAATCAATTCTCTCGATGTGTCATGTTGAAACGAATCTGCATGAGGCCGAAGCCTTTCTTTCTTGCCAGTTTTCTTTCTTCACTGAAAGAGTTAATTACAGCAAGCAACTTCATGAAAGCTAACTGTGGAAAATTTCAATCAGCACAAAACATTCAACGTGTTTTAATGTGATGCTGTTCATAAACATCTCTGCGAAAATTTCCTTCCAAGTTCTTATTGTAGTTGACTCTGAAGTTCTGAACTATTGTTAGATGTTTGTAATACTTTTAGATTTTAGAGAATCAAGTAATAAGAAAACATGATCATTATGAAATCCTTGATTTAGTATGAACTCTTCAAATCGATACTTATAATTCCCATGATTGAGTTAAACAAACTATGGTTATTTACACGCTTAGATAATGAAAAGCTTATGACCTCTGACCTTTAGGTTGAACCGTGTACTTTAGTTTCTGCATTAATTTATGATTGGTGGCAACTGATTTAAGATCAAACAACTCGTTCTTACTCCTTGTATGTTTATTTATGCAAATTAATTTCATGCAAATAGTATGCAAATTGCATGCAAATTATAATTTAGTGTGTTAAACGTCACAGAGTAAACCATAAAACTCTTTGGTAATTGATGAATGTATGATATGGCCGTTAAAGAGAGTGTGATTTTTACCGATTGCTTCCAAAAAGACTTGTTTTTGGTTTGTAAATAAATGATTTTGGAAAGAATAACACACAGTGTTCGTTTCATTTTCATTACTTGATAGTTGCAATGTTAGGTTTACTGATACATAGAAATCTTGTACCACCAAGGGTAAGGCTAGGAGAAACATCACAGCTCACGATGGTTGAATATTAACATGATTTGGATTAAGCATGAATAAGATTTTTTATGAACAGAAATGATGTCAGTTCCCACGTTATTGTCAAGCTTTATTAAGTGTTGAAATAGCCTAATCAAAACTATACAAACATTGGGTGCGGCAGCATACATTATGCAACAGTTGTTACTTTGTTTTGCGGTCTGTCCTCCAATACTTCAGATGAATACAGTAACTGTCCATAATTATTTGTTGTCGTGGCTATACGAAAATAATAAACTTTCCCCTTTCCATAAGCATTTCAACACATTTGTGAATCCAGCTGGATTTCTACAAAAGTAGTTCAAAATTTGATCCAATAGTCGTTTATAAAAACGCAAAAATTCGAGAACTGTTGGTCCATACTTACGGGTTTCAAATGTGTAAAAAATCTTGAGTTTTGCTGGTGTGTGTCTGGTCCGGCCTGGAGATCACACCGAGGGTTTGCAATGATTTACCCCGGTAGCTATCCACTGAGCAAATGCGTTGGCACCTGTGTTTTTCTGCTATACTTCCCTCAATGGTCTTTTTAGTTTACTCTCTTGTGATTCAACATATACCCTTACTACTTATTATAACATTTGATCTATACTCTTACGTAGCTGATGGAATATATTAAAACAACAAACACAAACTGAGTTGTACAGTTGAAGGCTTATCCTGCGGTTTCATTGTCACCTTTCTAGTCGAGTAATTCCATCTTGAAGACCTGGAAGAGCATGGATCAAAGATTCAAAGGAACTTTACAGCATAAGAATGAAGGAACTACATACAATAAAAGACACATACCACAATGAAACGCATTGGAATCTATAGCTTGAATAACTGAGTGTATCTGTGAAACCAATCCATGTCATCTTAAATAAGACTCTTCCGTTGAGAGAGGAAACATTTTGCTAAGAAGTAATTTATAAACACGAAGTTATTTGTCCCACTGTCACAATGCGGACCCTCTTTATCGTAGCTTGCACCACCCCCTTTTTAAGACAGTTCTATTGATCTCTAACACTCCCACACGAACAGACACAACATATCCTGAGCTAATAAGATGGCAATGGGGGCAGTATACCTGTGCTGACTATTAAACCAGACTACACCAATGAGAGTCTGTTACTAGACATCCACATCGAACAATCTACTCCACGTGGAAGGATGTTTGCTGACAAGGTGTTGCACAACATTCACCGTCACATAGTCCCTCGGGTCCCCGGGTGAATAATAGCCTTCCGCCAGGCCAGCCCGAGGGGTAAAACACGCTGAACCCTTGTGCGAAACACGGACTCTTTCTTCCCCCTCCTACCAAGGAAGAGGTTACCTAATAATACATCGTCCATAGAGCTTCCTCCATTGAAAAGAAAACACGACTGGTCATGCTCATGAACCTGACACACGGAAGTACAGAGTCATGTTTTAAGTTGTCAACATTGAAGTCATGACTTATTTTGGCACCGATTGTCAATTTGGTTAAGGGACAAAAGCAGCTACCTTTCGGCTGAGCGACAACGCACGCATTGTGAACCTCATTGCATGATTAAAGATTGGGTGGTCCTAATTCTGTTGTTCTATCTTTGGTAATCTGGGATAACAACGTATTACATGCTGTCATGACAGGATGTTAAGCAGAAAGGCTGAATAAAAACACCTAAATAAATGCAAAATGGAAACCTACAGAATATTTTATTACAATTATCTAATGTTAGGATCTACATGAGCAAACAATTCATTCAAGACAACACCTCATTTAAGCCACATTCGTACCATAGGCCTGATACTCCACAGAGCCAATCACCTCCATGCTCCTTGTCATTACAAAACTGAGTCAATCACCTCCATGCTTATTGTCATAGACTTGATGCCCCTACAGGCCTGATACCTCCCGGACGCAACGGATGCAGTCGCCTCCTCTGGTCATTGCCTAGGTGCCCATTGAAATGTTCCCTTTTGACATTTTCCCTCATACTAGAGGTGTTCGTTAAAGAAGGAAACTTCCGTGTCTAACAAACCACAGAGAAAGAGTCCTTTCTCTACGAGAGAACGAAGTATCAGACTAATATTGTGATCTTTATGGTGATACCCTTTTAAATAAAAACAAAAAGTATCCGAATGCTGATGTAAAGGAAGTCAGTCGATCAAAGTTATTTGATAGCTCACTTCTGCTTTACACTGATGAAATCAATCCACATTGCAACGGAATACTGTACACAGCGGTCAGAGTTGAATCGCATAATCACGCCTCTGTACCATTACTACAATTGTAAATGACGAATTCTATAAGTTACAACGACACCTGCCTACTTGTAAATCACCTGACACTCGCTAGGAATGAGGTCTTGGCACGTTCCGACTGGCCTAATTGCTCTATCTTGCGTTACCTTCTGTGGCCTAAGTGACAATGAAGACTGGGTGATATATGATCTGGAACCGGGAAAGCCTCGTTATTCGCTCTGTGCAATTTATGGACAAGTTCAGATGGTCAAGCATCGAACTCGTCGGATGTTTGATACAGTTTTTCCTGTTGATGGTCAATTAAGCCGCTACTTGTCTCAAGTTAATAATCCATGTATAATAAAACAGTGTTAATACTTATCATCACGGAGCAATATACTCATGCGTGGATGATGCTTCCCCTCCCAGACTGTATTAAGCCTGTCGTAACTTTGGTTGAAGATGGAAATGGTACAACTTTACAATCACATTCCCACCTTTATGACTAACATATCACCACCAAAACCTAATTGTATGTTTTGAAGGAATCAATATTACCTGATCAAAAAGTTTAATCAATACCACCGAGGACAAAATATAGCGTAGGAAAGGTTATTGAATGAATCCTCAACAAAATCGAAACTCGCCATTTTGTCATGTTCCCAGTATACGTTGTATCGAACATGAGAGTAACTCTCTAAAGGTATCAGACCATCTCTATGCTTGTACTGACCGACTACAATTATGGAAGGGAGCCCTGATGGCTTCGACGTGATCAGATGACTGTCATGGAAGAGGTAAGGAGAGAAATGTTGCTGGAATCCCAACCTTTGACACCATCAACACCGATTCCTTAAGGGCATTCATACTTCACAACTCTTGGGGATTCAACTTTTTCTAACCCTGCCAACATGAAAGGTAAACCCCAAAGAGTTCAATCATTGGCCGACCCGCCACGTTAAAAACGTGACCCAACCAGCTCCACCAAGGGGGAAAGAACGTGTGAGATTTCTAGCCTAGAAACGGGTTAGATCAAAAGCCCTGCATTCGATGAGTTTCCACGGTGTGAATTTGTCTAAGATTTCAGATTGTTTGGCCAGACCGGGTCGTTGTTATTTCGGTCGCATTCGTCAAAAAGGTGACACCTTTGTGTCACACGTCGTACGTAGAAGGATATCTTTTACCACCAGTGACGTGACAGTAATGACAATAACAGGCTGAGAGGTGGAATATGCACGACAAAGTTGACACCCGAGGAAAAACTGGGTATACAGAAATTAAATGATTTTATATATAATTGAGCCCATCTGTAAAATGGTGGTGGAAAAGAACGCGTGCGTCCTCAATCTACGGACTAATTTGCTGTCCTCATACAAACCAATACCTCGTTTAAACTTGAGGAAGAAATTACTCTCGAGCAGAGTGTCTCTCCACAGGCATTCGATTGCCTCGAATGCTTTGATCACCACCCCGTTACCCCATTTCCCTTTCCCGCCAGCAGTCCATAAAACTATAGGCCTAGCTCTTGGAGTCATGGTCATTGTACACGACATTGTCCTGACTACATCAGAGAATAATGTCGGGCACCCTAAATTCGAATCCCAAGGTTAGAGGGACATCGAAGTGGAACAAATTGGCCACATGCCCCTTGCCCAGACCCCTTGAACCGAGAATGGAATGATCCTGCAATCATAAACAAACATCAAATTCAAGTTGATGCGTTATCAATGAAAGATGCATGGTTCCTCAATCAATCCTGTGATGCAATGACAATAATGATTGGTCTATAGTCCAAGGTGAAGGAAATGTATGGAGTCCATTAGGGGCCAAGCTAACCTTGAATAACTTTACCACAATAGTCAAGTAAATAAGATCCCAGATCTTGCTTACTTCCGATATGTCACGTCTTGAAACCCCTCGGTTTTCCAGATTTTCTCCTGGGATTAATTGAAACCAATCATGTATATAACTCTTCACAGATGATTCAGTACCACAGCGTAACTTAAAGGTCCTATTATTGGGTTTTGGAAGAGTCAGTTTTGTCCAACAATCACCTAGTGAAACCACACTATATATCAAACCTATACAAATTACAACAAGAAAATATGATCAATGGTTTATGTATTGTCGGTGTTTTCCTGCTAGCCAAATTAAACTTTGGGGGAAGTTACCAAAACAGCACGTAGTGTACCACGAGCAAAGAACTTTTATTACAGAAGATAATTAACAAGCTGTGTGTGTGGCTGCGTTTTACCATGAAGGTAGAATTCTACCTCCTTGGTTTTACAAAGCGCGTCCTGCTCTTTTTGGCCCTGCCCTGTCGACACTCTTTTGAGTCGTCTTCCTCCTGCATTCTTCACAATTCGGCTGGTATTCTGTATTGAATGTAAAACATGGGCCTATAAATCAAACGACCAAAACCTAAGACGGCGAGTATCCTTTTTTTCATCATGATCTGTAAGGTTACCAACAATCAAACCACAAGAAATCAGCCATTTTATTACACCAATGCAATATCAAGGTCAGTGACTTTATGACAGAACTTCCCATCTTCGAGTGTGGTCTTCACCGTGGTTCAGAACCATTTTTGGAAATCTTAGACGCTGCCGAAAAATATATTTCAATTGAAACGGTTCAAAGGTATACACGCCATGGTTTCCCTTTGGCTCATAAATTACCTACAGATCAAAACAGTGCTCTACATCTGTCAGTGCGTTGTCCAAGCTCCCCTCTACGGCTCGAGAGCAATAACTTGGTAGAAAAAACCCAAACGGGGCGAATTCACGATCTGCTTGTTTTCACAGAAATGTTGGTTTATTTTCGCAAAGTTCATTAACTGGTTTGTGTATGCAAACAGACGGCACTGACAGTGTTATGACATTGTTAGGATCGGGGCTTTACTTGTACAGTTAGGTCCTGACTCTCCAGCGATACCAATGTTTTCATAGAGATTCTCTGTGGCTTCCATGACATAGAATAATACACAATAATTCACATCTTCACAAGACGGTTGTTTCTTCAAGGAGAAGAGTCCTCATAAACTCGATGATAAATGACAAATTTGTTATAAGGGACGTTGTTGAATTAGTCCTTTTTATTGTATCAAAACAAGACATAAATTTTATGAATTGTGAACATTTCAAATAGTTCCCCAGACAAAAACAACGCTTGGAAATTAATGGTTTCTAGAAATCGGGGTAAATGGTAATTTTGTGTGAAGTATCGAAGCTGTTTGTAGAATTGACGTACTAGAAAACGAATCCATGGAATTTCCCACGTACAATCTAACACATGAGGGCGCTATTACCATAGCAAATTATACCATTCTATTATCGAGACAATGCTTACAGATTTATAGAGTATTTTGAACAATCTAGATGTACAAACCTGCTTTATAAAGTTTTAAATATTTATTTGAAAAATTATGTCTTCCATTTCATTGAATATTACAGATTTTATACCTTTCCCCAAATCCTGTAAAACATGACAAAGCGTAAATCCTTAGATGGATCTGATGCCTCGTGGAGGACAAAGGGAAGATATCCTCCACGTCTTGTCAATGTCTTGAAATCCTCTGAAAATTGCCCTCACATAATTATCGGACAGGGGCGTTACCCTTCCAAAAGTGAACATCATAAATAGTGTAGGCGTTTTTGGCTTCACAGTATCGGCGTGTGTTAAAAATAAAAAAGGTAATGTAATAGATGTAATATTTGCATCGGGGATGAAGAATTCAATTTGGTTTTCCAAATTGATTTGGTTTTCCAACATTTTTGGGCACTGAGAGCATACAGTGCTTAATACACATTGGTGTAAGGGAAAACCAAAAAATGTAATGGAAATCTTAGACGGTGGCGGCACATTCATCAGAGAGAGTATTGTGGGCATTCTAATTTACTGTTAATGACATTGTTCGAATCAGACGTGGATGTCGATTGTCGACAAATAATTATCAACGATTTCCAATTGTTGAAATATAATTTGCACCCTTTCGTAGTTCGCCTTGAGTGATCTCATTTTTAGAACCGTTCAAGGGCAAATTTCATTAAAATCTCCTTTTGCAGCTCAGGTAATTTAAAAAAGTTACTGTATCTTGGGAATTGGTGAGTTTTGGCAACATTTTTTCATTAATGAAATCTAGGTCAATGACTTGGGGATGATTGACAGACAAGACTAAGGGGCCAAGGCCGGTTGCCGAGCCGTGGAACACATCGGAAATTATTGATAAAAATTATCAAGTCGCCGGAATGTATATTGGACGATTGGCCTTGTACACGAAGTGGGCCGGACGGTAAAATGTGACATGTGCGTTTGAGCATAGGGGTGATTGTCTCAGGCACACACACGTACGCGCTGTCATTTAGGCCAGACTGGCAAACTCTTACCGTTGAGGGAGCTGATGCGGACTAGTTTTACATTGCTCATCAGTACCGAATCTTTTATATTTTGCCTAGAAATGATTGGTTCAATTCAATAAGCAACGATCGGAAATCATTTTAGGTCTCGTACTTTCCTCTCAACTTATTCATTTACAAAGTGGTTTTTATGAGTTTTTTGTTTTGTTTTGGTTTTGGCATTGGTAGGGTCGATCACCAATGAGAAGTCGTCTATCTATACCTACTTGTAAAAAGAGACTGTTCCACACTGAAGTTAATTACCATTGAGATTAAGAAATTCAATTACGAGTTATCTTTCCGGGACCCTGACCCTTCTTTATCTCTGAGACAAATCAAAGACAAGTCACTGACTTCAAGAGGATGTTGGTAGCGGAGACTGTATCCACTCTATCAGTAAATGTTCAGCTACCGTATACCACAGCGGGGCAAGCACCGCGCATCAAGCGAGAACCTACCGGGGAATCTTCACGCTACGCCGGTCAATGCGGAGGTAGAAATTCCCCACGGACGAGGCCCGGTGAACGACAATTACGCGTCTCGCAGCTGACGCGGATTTGTACCGGGGATGAAAATAGCAGATATGGGCTACCAGCGTTGTTCTCACCGTAATGGTTCAAGGGCGGCCGCTGGAACTTAACTCCGAATCAGAGCAAGATTTGAGAGAAGGAAGGCTCTTTATCTAACACATCTGTCAACAGCGCAGTTGGTGCCTCTGCATAGTAGGGCTTCACTATACTCTAAATCTGATTTCTACGTTCTGGTATTACAGCGGTCTAATGTTTATGACTTTGACACACTTTGCGGATTGAACTTTTGCAGTTGGTATTGAACTGGAACATTAGTTTTGAGTCCGCATTAAATACAGTACCGGATCCATCAATTAAAGTTATGAATATCTCTTTAATACCTAAAGAACAGCTCACTTATACTTCCCCATGATGGTTGTAACAAATGTTTTGGGGATGCCAGTTAAACGCTTTCTGTATGTATCTTTCTAAATATAGATCTTCCCCAGACAATTTGATTCTACTAAAAGTCTCTGATTCAAAATCACAGTAAACACACTCAGCATTTTGGATGTTATATTAGAATAAAGTCTGCATGATTAACAGTTCCTCCTGAATTTAAGTTTGAAACAATTACGGTATGGAAAC
>CM021544.1:12513479-12529452 GCA_010994315.2 Pisaster ochraceus | reverse complement strand
TCCCAATATAGGCGCTCACTGTGGTTTCTAAACGACAACTTTAAGCCGCACAATATTTATAAAAGTCTGGAAATCTATCAACTTGATTAATAAAACCACAATCCCTCAGGAATAACACATTAAGATATCTAGTTTAACGAGTCCGACAGCCAGACAGGCTTCCTTTCCCCGTGTGTGTACAGGTTCACGATAGTAATTGAACTTGACTGCTTAAATTAATGCGGAGGTAGAAATCCCGTCCGTCTGAACTATTAGTTGTGCTTTTAAAATGTTACTGCATCCTAACTATTAGGACAGTGGCACAACCCGGCCCATATTACAGCATTATTTTGGAAAACTTGTAACCGCTGAGTTACTCGGCAACCGGAGGGAGAAATTGGAGTTATATCCCCACGGGGGTTCTTGTTTTGTCCTGTTGACAATAAGCTTTAATGTGGTAATTTCGATGTTTTTTAAAACGCAGACAATGTGGTTTTTTTTCACTCATGTGTCAGATTATCTTGTGAAAAATAGTAAATGGCATAACAAGAGCACTGGAGAGGGGTTTGTATAAGAGAAATGAAAACGGAAAGTTTTAATCGGCCGGAGGTGCCCCCCTAGAAAAAATGGTGGACCCCCTGTGCCCCCCTAAAATTGTACCCTAAATTCGTCGACTTTGGCGAATATAGAATTTCGACAGGTTTTAGTGGAAGTTAGTTTAATCATACATTCTTCGACTTGTGAATATAATAAATAAAAGATCGTGATTAAAGACATGGTATTTAAATTGACAAGAATGGACCCATGAAGGATCAACAGTCATAAAACGGCACAGAGAAAAATACTTGGAGTCAACAAACTGACCACTCGACGGTGTTCTTCAGTGCAGGTTTGTCACCCCCACACCGTAAAGAATAAAAAACACTCATTGATTTTACCCCTTGGTTGTTTCTAAACACAATGTGGGTTTGATTTAAACATGTACCTCACCTCCATTGCAGGAACTGCCAGATTTCCAAGTTCACTTCTCCTGGGACCAGAGGCTACTTGTGTTTTGACAAAGCAAGGGGGGCACATCGTGGTGTTTTCGAAACATTAAGATCTCAAACCCACCTTGGGTTGACGTGGGGGAGTGTAGACCTGTTAAGAATGGAAATGTCCAGGTTGTTAGTGGAACGGTGTAATGGCTTTATGTGTCTAACCATGGAGGAAGAATTCTACCTCACATGGAGGTAGAATCTACCCCCATGAAGGTATACCGCCATGATTGTAGTGTGTATAGAGTATGGTAATTGGTACCGGCATGCGAGATATAAGACGCAGAATGGCCGAGACCAATCAGCATTTTAATTAATTTATCTTGACAGTGCCACGCAAAACTACTGAGAGGAATTCAGTTTGGATGGGAGGCAATGACTTGACCAGAGTCTTATACTAGGTTCTTTCTGAATCACCGCCTGGGCTTTGGCTTGGGCGTGGGTTCCGTCCACCTGGTTGAAGCACCGGCGCACATTTTCCAAATAACTAAAGGAGTCTAAGCTCAAACCGTGGTTTTGAAAAAAGGGGCCTTATAGGTTTAGTTGAAACAGGAATGCTTAGCTGCTGTACATTAAGACGCAATCCCCACGACAAGAAATAGTCATTCTGCAAAAGGGACTGAACTTTTTTCACTATAGCCTCGATTTGACCGAGTACTTTTTGAGAGAGAGAGAGAGAGAGAGATTATGAACATTACCACTTCAGAGGCCTATTAACCCTTTTCAGGTATGGTGGACACTAAAGTGCACTGTTTGGTTTGGATGTATACAGACAAATTTACCAAAACCAAAATAGAGTCTTAGCATTGTGTCCACGATATCTCAAAATAGCTTTTATTGGGGTAGAACATGAAGTTCTGCAATGGCATCGTTTCCCTTTGAAACTGCCATGCAAGAAATACATGCAGCATTCAGATAGTGGTGAATTATGTGTAACTACTTAGACAAAAACCTAAATTTATAACCCTGCTAAATGACTTCAACGTGTACCAAGCTTGTATGTTACCATTGGGTTATTTAGTGGCGCGCCCATGGTTGGAAACATACGTCGCGGCTCATTAACGTGGGGATTCTTGTATAGGAAGAGAAAATTGACTTTTCATGCTTGTTGACATTTATGTTGGTTTATTTTGGACGTATGGGTGAAGGGGGAAGGGGTTCGTTGCAGGATTGGGGTTTCCATTAAGTCAACCTGATAGTTTTGGTTGGTTTTTGCATAGAGTCTGTTCCTTGCTCTATGGTTTTTGTCACCTATAGTTGGATCACACAGTAAGGTCAGATCGATTGTCGCCTGGAATGTCGCAAATGTCCCTGCGTCGTGTTCCAGTCGAAACTGTCATCGTGTCTGTCATCAAAACAGCAAGCCAGTCAGTCTGATTAGATAAAGCACCATTTTTACCTCTAAAAAGGGAACCGTTGTTACAGATTGTGCAAGTCTCGCGCGAATTCGAACATTTCGATCCGAAAGTGCGCAAGTTTGTCCCCGAAAGTTCGAATACGCGTGAGACTTGCAAGGGTATAGGTCTATTGGTAAAACCTCCACAGACAAATAAACACTCACAAAAAAACCTTCAGATGATATATTTTAAACCTTTTTCAAACTAATAATTTCGATTGATTGTTGTGTATTTTGTTTTTTAAAGCATCGATCAGACACAGAAGACGTGCCCCACCACGTAAAACAAGGAAAGTACTCTATTCCCCGTTTGCACGTTTGGGAGCCACTCATCATAGGCAGTTACGCATCAGTCCCTTTTCGAAACCAAGGGTTTTGGATTCAGCTTTGGGGTTCAGAGAATACGTCCCGATGTACGAAGCCCCGTAATGAAAACACACTGCCTATAAGCAGTACCGAAGCCGGAGCCGTGTGGAAACCAGCCTCATACCGTACTTCACCACTGCCAGCGACTTTTGTGGTAAAGCATGCATCCATTGTTTATAAACCTTACGGATATCAAACAATGCAAAGTCTCTTAAGTCTAAAAATAGTCAATCGTCTTGCTCTAATGCTAGGAGCGTTTAACTTTGGAGTTCACAAGTTCATATGATGAGACGTAATAGTATCTTGAATTGACTGGCCCCTGAGGTAGGGTTGGCCAAGGAGGTGCAGCCAAGCCTGACTAAGTCAACTGCCTACGGCAGGAATTCCAGGCCGATAAGCTAACCTCAAAAGTTCACTTTAGTTCTGCTTTATACGAGTATTGTCTACTCATCTGTTGTTTGGTTGTGTGGAAAAACAAAGACAAATTTACAACATACAGCAAAAATTATGAAGGACTGGGTAGGGGTTTGCGAACAGGTAGGGTCTCATCACTGATAATCCATGGGGCTGTTAGAGCCCTTTGCCCCCGGGACTCATACATCAACGACCTGCTGTCATCACTTTAACCCGCACTTCAGAAAAAGACAGTTCAGGTGATTTCTTTATTCTCTTGACTTCGGTGTCCTGACAATGACAATGAATTCAAGAATTGAGTTTTTATTTTCCCATGATGTCAATACGGAGGCAGCACTCTACCTTCACGTCTTCAATCTGCAAGCTTGATGTGTCTGAAAGTTTCTGCATTAAGTGAATATGCAGCTTTAGCTCTGTTCAAAAAATGGTTATAAATACCAAGCTTGTAATGGTCGAACTCTCGTTAAAACGACAATAATCTGCCCCATATGCCTCCCGCATGGACACGTAAAAACATCAGCTGTCTACCGAAAAAGCAGCAACGCGGATAAATATTGCCCGCGGCCTTGTCGCATCCGAAGCTCCTTCATTACTCCGCCGTCTACTGAAATTAGACCCAACTTGGGAATATCCCGCACCCCCTTCGAGGAAAGTCAATTATTCAACCCTCGTATCCCACGTAGTCTTCCTCACGTGCTCCAAGATCTATATGAAACGCAGAAGATCCATGATTAAAACAACCTGTGGTGTTTTCTCTCATCCCGTAGTGTTGGACTAATATAGTCCAGACTACGACTTGGCACACTCTAATTTTTGTTCCCGTTTGGTGTAACTGTGTTTACTTCCGTATTGTCTGCCCTAATCGGGTCATGGGGTCACGGGGTCACGTGACAGCAGGTCTGCAGGGTCAACAGTGGATACTGTATTGGGGTGGACCAATGGTCCTTTCTCTATAGTTGGACCGTAGAGGTAGAAAACTCCATGGTTGGACTGTAAAAAAGGATCGAAGCTAACCTCGATACCATGGTCAACTTTAGCCCATCCTCGAACCCCACCCCTGCATTTGACAATTACAGTAGAGATAATCGGCTTAAATCAAGTTTCAAGGATGAAATAGTGGAAGACGGGGGTCTAAGAATGACGTAGGTACTATTCCTCGCTCTAGACACGTTGATGTTCTAAGTGATTTGATTTTTTTTGGAAATCGTGACAAATTAATGTAGTTAATCAAAACATAAAACGATTAATCGCTGAGTTTCATTCACATGGTGTTTTACCTGAGATGGACCGGTGCAACAAAAGAACAATTAGTTTGAATAAATTGTTAGTTGGTTGAAACAACATTTGGAGCCAAGTGGGGAAATTTCTTTGTGAGACATGCTACCTTTCTTAACTAAAGAAAACTTCAAATATATCCAACCTCTGACGACACATTTTTACAAAAATTAACCCACATATTTCTCTGTCTGACGCGTAAGGTCAAAACGAAGACATCTTTATCAACTGGAGACAGGTGGTAAAGCACACTGTATAACAAAGTGTCTCTAAGGCATCACGTCTTATCAAACTCATGCTCTTTTGATTCTTAATGAATAGATGCCTTAAGGCATTTTCAAGGTGTACTTTGTCTTTATTAGGATGTAGTCTGATAGATGAAGTTGTCTTCAACAGCTTCGCCTTGAGATACACCTCTCACCTTAGTGGTAGAGGGGCCTCCATTAGTTTCGTTTCGTTCCAGGTCTACGACCTCTGCCCCTACTATGAGCATCAGAGGGACCTTGGTGTTCCCCAAGGGGGGTGAGGCAGGTGTAGACATCAGTGGAGCGTAGATTCAATGAACAATGGTCTTGGTGTTCACTGAGACCACAGGTGAGAGGTGGTCAGTGATCTAAAATGAAGATACTCTTGGGAGGGATAACCCTTGGGGACAGGTCCAAAGGGTCTTGATTGAAGACTTCAGCGAGGGTCTTTCTTAAACAAGAAAAATATTCATGTAGGCCTATGATTCAAACAAATAAATCAAATAAAGATACCAGGGTAACTATAGATTGCTATTTATATGAAATAGCATAAGCTGACCGCTTTTGAGGGTTTGTGTTTCATTCTCTAACTTTATATTATTATATTTTTTTGTGGTTCGAATTTGTAGTTTAAATAATTTGGCTGAAACACGTCACTCCATGGCAAAATGTTTTCCAAACAAACAACTTCCCCACCATAAATCAAAACCGTCTCTCTGTCTGAAAGTTGACAGGCTAGGCGGACCCGTCGCTCTCATTCGCCCGTAACGAACCTACCTCTAATTACCATGTCTTCCCATCACCACCGGGACCTTAAACGACATACCGCGGTCATACTTTGATGTCAGGCCGTCGTGGTACCTTATCCCCGCCACCCCTGAGCTCCAAGGCCCCGCTAGCCGCAGTGAATAACGACCGCGTCGCACTAGGAGGTAGGAATACGCAGGTGAGAGGCAATTAAAGGCTAGGGTTTCACTCGATATTTCAACTGGTGTATTATTGGAGAGGAAGTGATGTTACAGTGTGACCTCCAGTTCAACAAAATAGACTTGAATTAAAAGATTATGTTACACTTTCATTCACCCCCCCCTCAAAATGTCAGGTGTGTTTGGTCACCCTCCATGTACCTCTTCTGTCATTACTTTATAAAATGCACTGTGAGCAAAACGGCAACTTTTTGTTCTTTTTTCGAATGATGATTTATAAACTCCAGCTAAACCACACACCATGACGCCACACAAAATTCAAATCGGCGTTTTATACAATTTTTATAGAAAAATTGATTTTAAAACTAAATGTTTCAGACACAAGGTTAGTGTTCATCTGATAAGATCAAAAGCAAAACCCCAGTCAAAACAAAATAAACAATTACACAACATGAACGGAAAGGTAAATGTGCTAGAGAATCTCTCGTTTTTGTCAAAATTCTATTTTGACACTTCATTAATTGGTTTGAAATAAGTGGAAGAGCTATCTGAAAATTTGTAATTTTAATTTATATTTTAAAGATGGTTTAAATATTTAACAATATTGGAGGTTTTTTGAAGGCTGTTTGGTTCAGATAAGGCAACCATTTTCAGATCGTTAGAGTTATTAAAGGCCATAAATTGCAGCTTCACATTTAGATATCAATGTTCTTTAGATTCCCATGGGGTGACTATCTATGAGTGATTTGTAGCAGTAACAACATGACTTGGTTCTTGTCAATAGGACCTTATTGATTGCAATCGTGTGCACTGATGTATAATGCACCGCTTTATGAGCATCTCCATCAACACGGGTTGTCATATTTTAATTTGATAACAAGTTGTAATAATTCACAGGGTAGGGCCTATCTGGCGTTAATTCGCTTGGGCGGTATCTCGTCTGTCTTCATGTCGTCAGAATGATGATTACCATCATTCGGGGTGTTGCTGCAGGACCTACTGTGACGTACCACCACAAGTCAAGGCACACTCGTTTTACTCACACAATTCAGAGAGGTGGGCTAAGATAAACATGGCTCGAATTTGGGTCAAAGATCCACAAGATCGCAGGGCTTGAAGCTCGAAATGTTGACTGGATCATAACTATTTTTTACAAGACCCGAATTAACATATTAATAGTGGCTTCTTGTATAGCACTCATATCCGTCACTCAGTGACGCTCAAGGCACTGCAACATTAAGTATTTTCCTGCGTGGTATTTGGGGTTACGTCTGAAGTATGAGACCTACTTCTTTACATAGCACCATGTGATGGTTTACAAGGTAACATGGCGTTATATGCTGCCGATCAAACCAGGAACACTAGGGCGAACCCCTTCTCTTTTCGATAAGTGCACTGGGTTATTTTACGTGCGTTACACAACACACGGGACCAACGGCTTTACAACCCATCCAAAGGACGAAGCAATCATGGTTAAGTGTCTTGCTTAGGGACCCAATTGTCACGACCGGGACTCGAACCCACACTGTGCTGATCAGAAACAGTTTGAGTCCGGTGCTCTCATCCGCTCGGCCACGACAAAATGAGAAAAATAAATACAGGTACTAGGCCTACAACGTTTTGAACTGTTTTGATTTTAACAAGCACTAGGGGAAGATTTATCTCATTAGTAGGCTACTAATAGGTAAGTATTCTTCACTAATTGAAAGATATTTATCGGACTGAAAAACAACATCCGAACAAAAGCACGAAGACTGCAGACTTGTCTAGTTGTGAGTTTACTGGTCCGGCTGTTAAACCACTGTAATTTTGGGGCTTGGGCCTGCCGTCCAGTGTAAAAAATCGAACCCTATGCCATGTTACTGATGCTGATGTATTAAAGAACACAATCACACAATCAATATGAGGGTTGGAAAGGTTGCAGTTTTAATGAACAAATATTATAGGCAAAGCTTGTGTATTCTTAGGGGTTTTCGTAAACAACTAACCAACACAACGTTATCAATCAGTGCGAAGTTTTGTTAATTGCACATGTACATGTACATAGACAGTACATGAAATACATGACCGAAAGTGTAACACTTCTTTGCACACTTTGTTGTACTCTGAGTTTGCGGTTGTAACATACAATTTTCCCACTTGAATTTAAACATTTGTTAAACTTAAGTCTGTACTCACCGTCGTGCATGATGTGGAACAGGTGCTAAGATTGATAGCCACTATTTTTTACAAAAACATGTGCCTTCCCGCCACAGTGAGCTCGGAGCAGACGTTTGCTGACATTTTAACACAGCGCCCTCACTTGACGTAATCTTCTGCGTAGCCAGCGCATGCGCCGAAATTAGTAAACGAACAAGATGGCGACGAACATGAACACATTTGGCGAAGGCTTATTCAAAGTCGGCAATTTTGTGTCATGTAAGACGTGTTTTGAGGAGAGAATTTCAGGGGAAGTGATGGCTTATGATTCACATAGCCAGATGCTGGCACTGAGTATCCTTTTTATCTCGAAGTTACTGGAATATTTCAAGTATTTCTGGAGTTTGACGTACGACTTCAGTACGACTCCCGACGCGACTCCGAGAATGCGTTCGACTTTTCTGCTCATTCTTACTCCTCGACTCCTTCATTTCACATTTTGGGGGTTGATAGCTAATTCTTGATCGAATTTTCGTAACGTGTCCTGTGTTTACTAAACAAATTGTAATACTAACACTACTACTAGTTACTATTAAAACATTTAGTATCAGACATCAATGTGAACAAATTACTACCAAAAAGCATCATGAGCATGATGAGGGAGCAGTCTTTACTCTTTATTTGAATGATAATTAATAAAACTCGCCCTCCTCAGTTAACAAACTCACACTACTACCAGGGCGGGCACCAGAACTTCAGAAGCAAAGAAGCAAAACTTGTGCTAAATATCTTCCTGATTGGTTTTGTAGATTAGTTAGTGGTATGTAAGTACTAACTAGTGTTTATTAAGTAGGCATTTAAACTTTGCATGGCATGGTGTGAATACAAATACAATCGAGTTGAACCAGTAACTGGGGCACTGTACTCCTTTTTTTAAATTTTCAGATGGAAACTAAACCATCTATTGTTTAATATTTGTCATAATTGTTTGTTGATAATTCATAAGTAAATTTTTCACTTGTTTGTTGTTTCAGTATTTTTATTCAAAACGCTTTGTTTTTGTTATTTTAATTGAATGGCTTCGGGGCTTGTTTGAGTGAATTTTCAATCAACGTTTGTCTGTAATGTGTTAAGTCCCTAAAATACATACAAGTACTCAAAAGTAAAAACAAAATTGAATATCAAGATTGTCACAACTAGTCTGATACCTTGTCTGAACTTGTATTGTGTACAAGTTCAGACGAGGTACCTTTGAGAGGGCAAGGCCGTTTTCATTTTGCAAAGGGCCAAAGTCTATGGGAAACTTTTGATGGGGCACCAAGGCCAAGACCAGGGGCAATGGAGGCCATGGCCAGCATGGCGTTGGTGTAATTCCAATCCTGCCCTACTAGCTGTGACAATCTTGATTGTTGAAACGGTTTTTGATGTTAAATGTGATGTTAAATAGAATTGTCCTTGACCATTGACAACAGAAACACCTTCCACAAACAGTGAGAGAAAGAACACATACGATATACGCATCGTCAATTTAAATTTTGCCAAGGATCCTCAAGTAGAAAAAGTTTCATCAGATCCACAACCTAAGTTGTCTCCTCTCAACACCCAGATGGTAATTTGAATTTATTTAATTTATATCATTGAATAAGGAAACCAGCCAAATTACAATTCCAAATGTATGATTTGTGACTGGTATCCTGCTCATTTATGTCAAGCAGAAAAACAATATTTGCTGCTGAAACAGCTTTATGAAATTGGGCCCAGGGCAACAGAGGCGCTGCCTCCATGTTATTCCAGGGGTGGATTTCATAAAGAGTTAAGACAAGTCTTATCTCGAGTTAGGACGAGTTTTAGGACTAGCCTTAAGTTTTTAATAACTCCTAGGACTGGTCCTAAGTTAAGACTATCTTTGTGAAATCGAGGTCTGATTTTAGATTGGGTGGGGGGGACCCCAAATGGGGGAAACCCACACAATAAAAAAGTAGGGACTGAAAACCCAATCCAAATGCCAGGCTCTGCTCCACTGAGGCAAGACTTGAACCAAGGTTCACGGAGGTGAAAGGTAGAGCCAACCTGATCCCCTAATTAACTTAGATCTATACCAAGTCATATTCGTGTAGAGCATCCATTTCTTGCTGTATTAAACCAAAACAACAATCTCAAACCATCTTTTCAAATCTGACGCTCTTTTTGCATTTTGGATGGTTTAGCAGTTTGCAACAACTTGTTATTAGTTCATGTGTTTGGGTAATCAAAAGAGTTGTCATTGTCAATAAGGCATAATTCATTTGTAAATTGTTGATTATGTTTGTATTTAATTTTGCAGTTAAACAAGAGAGCGGACGATGCCATTGCAGCCAAAAAGAACTCTTTCAGATTACTTAAAGATGGTGTTAGTGTAGAGGCCCAACATTTATTCCAAACTATCAGGAAAACGTAAGTAGAGACATAAATATTGTCTCATTGCTCAGTCTCTTTGAGCTTGAGGTTGTACCTGAAGGCTCTGTTACCCTTCTAGATAACTTGCTGGACCTTAATGGAAACACAATTTTGGTTTTTATGGTTATTGTGATTAATGATGAATACATCATCTGTGCTGGCATTGGACGTAAACGCCATTTATTTTGCTTCTTGCTGTTTCAAAGCCAACACTCATTAGTGTACATTTCTACATGTTGTTTTCGTCGTTCAAAGGCTGTTGTAAAAAGTATGAGGAAAGTTGATAAAGCCTTAAAGAGATGCTATGCCTTCGGTAATTACTCCAAAAATTAATTAACATAAAATATTTCTAAGAAGCAGCTGTTGATAATGTACATGTATAACATTTTGAGAAATGATTTCCTCCTAAGGAATGTGGTTTTAGCGAAAGGGATTCAAAATATTGTCAATCTGAGAAGCGTTTCTGCATGAAACGCTTCTCAGATTGTTTATTTCAATTACGGATTATTTCTGCTTGGACATATTTCAAAAAAGCTACCATCTTTTCACAGGTTGATTTTATTGTATGCATGTCTACATTTGTATAGGATTAAATCAATCGAACGGTTAAAAAACAGAAATGTATGCAAGTATTGTGATAAAGTGGGTCGAGTGTTATACCTCCATCGTGACATATATCTTATTTTTTGTACAGACTCCCATGTGAATGGCAAGGTGTATGCATGGTAATAGGTGATGTAACGGTCCATCCTCCCTATGGTACAGAAGACTGTAAAGGCAAAGAGAGTGCTCTAGCTCATATTAAAAAAATTGTGAGTATATTATTTAATTTAGGTTTGAACAAAGAAAAATTAACTGGAGCGAGACTTGAACCAACAACCTCCGGATTAGCGTACCGGCACTCTACCAACTGAGCTATTTGGCCGTATGTTGGCGGTCTCCCTATTAGTCAATATCTTTGTTTGGGGTGCCAGTCAGAGGCCATATAATCGTTAGCTGCCGTGTAGCCAGGGATCACACCTAAGTACAGATGCAACCTGGGGAGCGGCAGCCAGGAGATTGCCTAAAGAGGATGCGACTTTTTAATATTAAATATCAAGTAATAAACTGCAAGGAAAACTGACTGGGTAAATTTGGAATAATTTGGGTTTGAACAAAGAAAACGACCTCCGGATTAATATACGGGTGCTCTACCAACTGAGCTATCCTGCCGTATATTGGCGGTCCCTTGTGGTTTATTACTTAATATAAAGTATATTATTCAAATTCACATTCTCCCCAACCTCGTTCTCAGGGGTGATCAATCTCGCCGTGCCAGTTTTTTTCCACCTTGCCTTGCTCGCTCATGACCACTGGTAGTGGTTTATTTGAATGTGTCAATATGCCCTGTTTTGATTTAGTCTGTGATCAAGCTGCTCTACACACATTCTCAAGTATGATAGCCACCAAAAGATACCTCAAACCAAAGAGCAGCCTCTTCCTCTCATTCTTCTTTGATCATGTGACATGTCTAAGTGTATGCAGTTTATGATGACCGTGTAAAAACGAGATTCGTTTGAAGTGGGATCTTGTCCTAATACTTGCATTTTGACACGCGGTTCTAGGCACCCTACAAGTGCCTCACAAGCAATTAAAAGTTGTTAACAAGTGTGGGCACACAGCAGGCACTATCGGGAACCCATCAGCCTTGTTTGTCACTACATCTATACCAGGGGTTAGTGACGAGAGATACCCATTTGCCGTGCTGCCCATGGTAGAACTTCGGCTGTTTTCTCGTCGCTGAGAAATCGTGGCGTATAAACCGTTAAGACATCTGCTTTAGAAAGTGGAGCAATCAGTGGATTTAAATTTCTGCAGAACAGAGTGCTTATCACACACAAGGTTTACAAGTAAAATAGACTCATAATAATAATGAAATCACTTTGTAATTCAACATGTTGCAAATCTGCCGGGTTGTCAGCTTCACAATGATGTAAAGCAAGAGTTTTTACTTATAAATCTAGCTGGTATGTGTTGTTGCGTTTCTCTTGATTTGCCAAATGTCCAAAGAAAATGTTTGTCAAGCAATTCGAAGCAAGGAATTAACCTACTTTTGATGCTTCTTTTCAGATTGAAAAATTTTACAAAGATCAACAAACAAGCAGTACCTGAGGTATGATGTCACCTACATCCTAAGAATTATCCTTATCCCCTTCTTCATCATCCAGTCAAGAGTCCCCAAGACAAGGAAGCCACTCTCCTCCGCAGTCTCCTCGGCTGAATAGACCAGGCTTGTATATCAGGGGAAGGGATGGGACATTTCGCTGTGGTGCAAGTGACTTATACTTGCCATAATTAACTACATGTATTTATAAAATATACAAAGCTTTATGACCAATCCCTTTTCACACACCTCACTTTCTATAATTCCTTGACTGAAATCGTCTGCACTTCTGTTTTTTCCGGACGCTTGTCTTTGGAAATGTTGTTTTGATTAAGTTCAAAAGATGTCATTGTCAACTGCACTTAGGTCCATCATCTTCTGTTACTCTTGTAAACATCCAGAAACTGTGGATGATTTTGTTTGCTGGAATATTGCTTTGATACAAAGGGTTAAACTGGTTTAAACTTAACAAAAGTTACTCCAGTTCTGTTCTTTAGTTATAATTTTCGTTTTGTTTTTGTATTCTCCAATGTTTTTGGGTGGGTTTTTTTCTCAATGTTTTTGTGTGCCATTTTCTTTTGGCATCAGAGTCATTGTTTTTAAACCCAACTGTTCGAAAAATGTCATCAATTCGTTTTCGCACATTGTTTTTGTTGTTTTTACAATGAGGGAGCAAGCTTTAAGTTTGCTTTTAAAAGTTAAGGATAACCATGTCAAGACTCAGAAACATTTTACAACTCAAAGTAGTTGAGGAGAATGAGTTTCGCAGAAGCCCAAAGAATCTCCCTAAAACACAAACATAACTTAATAAGGCTAGTTGTGATGAATTTGGTTCATTTAAGAAGGAAAGTTTGTTTTCTTGTTTGCTTTTCTTGAATCATTCCTCTGGGGTAAACTCGATATTCTCAAGTCTTAGTCTCATCTCACAACATGAAATGTGAAAGGTTGTACGTGTTTATAAACCATACTTTTTATTTGTGTTTGTTTGTTTGTTTGTTTTTTATGTTTGTTTGAGGTTTTCCTTGTTATGGGAACATGCTGTATTTGCTTCAGTTTAAATATAAATCTTGAAACAGGGCTTTAAAAAAAAATTAATAATAATAAAAAGAGAAATGAGTTTTGCACGGAGACCTGATGAACTACATTTTTACACATGAACTAATTTTTACCTATCAGTGGATTTTAAAAGAAACATTCATAGGTACCAAAAATAAGGTTTTCATACAAAGATATTCAAAGTACAAGCAAACACATTTCGATTTTAAGTGATAATTTAAATAAAGATTACCGTGAAATTT
Organism: Pisaster ochraceus; assembly: GCA_010994315.2. NCBI lineage: Eukaryota > Metazoa > Echinodermata > Asteroidea > Forcipulatida > Asteriidae > Pisaster > Pisaster ochraceus. The sequence goes on along the minus strand of CM021544.1, from coordinate 12,515,798 downwards.
AATGTTGTCGTCATATGTTTTATTTCTTTAATTTGATTTTGATGTTATGCGTGAATTTTCTTTGAATGATGCAGAAATAATGCTGAAATTAGAAGCTTATTTCTTGTCTTTATGTCCTCTTTGTTCTACAGTGGATGTAGATACTTACTATATCCATTGTTATATTGTGGTTGTTGACATGCATCATCACGTGATCATGACCTACAATAACACTGCGCCCCCTCATTCTTCAAATTCACATCTCTACATACGTTGATATGGATACACTATATTGGGGACTTCTTGTACGTTTTCCCATGTTGACTTTTTCTTCAGTTTCACAGCTTCGTTTTTGACGTTGATTTGTCAAAACATCACAACCCTTTCAGCCAAATTTCTTTTGACAAACAACCCCCCTGCAGCCCACATTGTTTGACCACTCAAGCATGACATGCACATTCTCACACAACAGGAAGCTTGTGTTCAAAGTTCGATTTTACAAACTATTGTTACCTTGAAAATTTCATTTTACAGCATAGTAAGAAATACAAATTGTCTGACTGAATTCCCTTTCATAAATTCAAAAATGATTGAAATCAGCCAATACATGTCCAAGTTCTTGGTCTTTGTTTTCTCAGTGTGTTATGTAAACCCAAACACTTTTTTGCACACAACCTTTTGGCGGTCCGTAGGTGTTTTGCATTTCGGATCTTTCCACTCTAATTTGAAGTGATTGCATAATAGCAACCCTATATCATTTAACCACCAATGGAAAGATCCGATCTTTCTCTCTCCAATGATGTTTAGCTTGGGTATGGAATTTTAGGCGAATTTTAGGCCACGCAGTACTGTCATAATGGCGAGCATGGCAGCAGCCGCCGCGTGTGACGTCATTGCAATGGACACGCTTTGTCCATACTAGCCGATTGTCATGGAAGCAGTCTACATCCGTACGACCGGTGGTCATCTTGGAGATAGGCGTTGTTTATGGTTTGATCGATAGTGACGTCATGATCATCCATCTCAACCACCCCTGTTGCTCGTTAAGTTAAACCGGTTCGGGTCGAACTTTAGTACGCTGTCTATAATAACCTTACGAGAATTATATACCGGTATACCTCGATCTAGCGATACTAGGCTTTGCTTCATTACTCCCAAAGTTTGAAAAAGAGATCAGTGTTCTGCGGTTTTGAGTACGCTTGCTCAAAACAACGAAAGCGCCATTGTTAGTTTTTAACAAGTTCTACACTAAGCAAAGTCACATGCAGTCACATTCCGAACAAAATCTGACTGATGGGTGTACTGCACTTTTAATTAGTGGCGTTGAATTTGTTAACAATGTTAAGAAGGCCAGTTTTCTGTGGACAATTTCATAAAACCTGTAAAGACTAAAGTTTTCTACTAATTCGGAGCCACAGGCGCACAGTTCTTGTAAGAAGGGCACATTAATTCATAAAACAAATTCTGCTGGGCAAAAAAGAAGAAGCAGGATACCAGTCAAAGATGGTACATGTGATAATGTGTCTTAGCTGACTGGTATGCATAAATTGTTTTGCTCAGCTGGGTTTTGCGCTTATTAAGCCGCTGTATGAAGTTGGGACCAGTTGAGACACGCTGTCAAAATGCTCCTATGAGCCTGTACTGGAGATTGAAGCAACTTGGTAATAATGAAAAAGGATTTGTAAAAAATAAAACTACCTTGCGTTAAGACAGCTCGAAGTTAAAACCCAATACGGTTTATCTTCGGTTTTCAGAGATCAAACAGCACCTTGACCCAACACAACAACATTCGTTTCATTCACAAAAGCACGAGGCCCTGTTGGGGCGTATCTGTAAACACACTGTGCTAAAAGATAAACCCGAAGTGGTTTAGCGTTAAACCACCCTCACCGACCGGTTTAACTCATTCGAGTTCAACCCGATTCGGTTAAGTTTTAAGAGCGTTCAGACACGCAAAGTTAAACCTGATTGAGTTAAAACTGCCTTAAAACCGACTTTAGTGCTGTGTCAGAACGACCTCACTGTTGGAATAACAAGGGCACCCTGTGCCTATAGCAAGGCGCCCAAGCAACAAACAAACTGATACGAAATTGGTGTTAACAGTATATAGGCCTACCTTACTCACTTAAAGAGACATTCCATTGTTGATATTTGTTGGGGTTTGGGGGAAGAAATGTGGATTTGTGGGGTAAAATTTAGTCTGAAATATCGCCCATGCAGAAATTGGTCAGTCGTGATAAACGAGAGCAAAATATGGTGACAATTTTAAGCTGTAAGACAGACTTTGTGCAAAGATTGTCGGCCGACCATCTCTTCAAAATGATACAAAATTGCATTTTG
>CM021544.1:12481687-12495759 GCA_010994315.2 Pisaster ochraceus | reverse complement strand
TTGTATTAATAACACATTGTTATGCTACTTTTAGTTTCAAGAAATTTGTTTAAATAGAAGTTTAACAGAATATTTGATTTCATTGAAAAATATTGTCTTCGTTCGACTTGCTTTCTCGTGTTGGGTACACGCGAGACTTGCACGGTCTATTGCTCACGTGGATGTAACTCTATGGGGGGGCAGTCCTCGTTTGGTCCCGTAGAGACCCGCGCCCAGCTGCACGGTGCAATGCCGCTAAATCGCCACCATCAATCATTCTTCCTAACTCTCAGCAAACACCAAAAAGACAACGGTAAGATTCAGAGGCAAAAGTAATTAAAACTTGAAAAGATGCCGGCAGAGTAAATCCATTTCTGCCTAAGTGTTTCATTTATAATGCTTATTAAGAAACACTCGATCGCCATTTTGATTTCCGCGGCAATGTTTACTTGTGTTTAAAACAAATTGCTACCGTGTATAGTCTGGATGGTAATTGTGTAATAACACAGCAGAGTATTATGCAACAAGGTGGGGTACGCGACCGGTCGTCTCTGTGTTGCATGGTGTTATCAAATTGAAACATTAATAATGTCTGGTGCATGAGCGTCAGAAGACCTAACAGTATCGAGGATGCTGATGTTGAGTACTAATTGCTTCTCTTTTTTAACTTCGCTGAGAGACAGCTTCAGTAAACAAACAGAAATAATGAAAACAAAAATTTAATTTCTCGATGACATTTATCTCAGCCCATTCGTCAGCCTAACTTCTCTGGTGTGGTGATTATTCATCGCTAAATGCTACAGTATTGCTCGTGAACTCATGACCAATGTAGGGGCTTAAACAAGTTTGTTTACAGCAACAACAGACCCAGTGGCGTAACTGGGGGGGTGGGGTGGGTGGGGGGGGGGGCACGGGGCGTGGGGTCACGGGCGTGGGTGCACGGGGGGGGGGGCACGGGGCGGGAATGGGCACGTGTTCCCCCTCCGTGCCCCCATTTGAATTCTGTACTTTTTGGGAAATTTCCAGAGTTTTCAGTGATGATGCTTCACAAATCCAACTATTTTCCATTTACACGCAATATATTTGTTTTACACTATCGCCAAATAACATTATAATAGTAAATTACATAACAAATTCGCTGAAGAGGGCTCTTTGCCGAAAAAGGCAAACGAAAACTGATAATAACAAGTCAACTTTACAAAGGTCAGCGTTGTTAAACTTCCAGTATCGCCTATTGTTGAAATAATTTGTTCAGTTTCTTATAAAAAGTCTTTCATTTGACCCAAATAGGAGACTACTGTGGTAAAGTGTCTATTCTGATAGTGTGTGATAAATGGATCTATGGACATCGAACCGCGTTAATTTATAACCTTAACGCACATGCATTGGCTACACGTGTCTTTATATTATACCATTAAGTTAATAATGGGGCAAACCTTCATTTATTCACAAAAACCTGAATCCATCTAGTCCCTTCTTCCCAAATACCTTAGAGTTTCCATGACAACGGAGCAGTGCACATCAATGAATGTGAACAGTGTCCTTTTCACAAGGCAACTTTGGCAATTTTGTGTTCCTGCGTAGGGGCAAAAGGTTTTTTTTTTACGAACCAAGACAACGTGCTCAGCGAGTAAACGATTTTGAGTTGCTACGTTTTGACATCATAAATTGCATCACTTTAACTGTCAGTCAGTCAAAATGGTTCAACTATACGTGGGTAGACATGTTCGTCGTCCATTAAACGAACAGTTCTCGAATATCTACTAAAATATTTGACCGAAAATTAATCGAGTATCTAACAGTATTTACTCTATCTACATGAAATTGATCTAATTTCATTGTGTACTGAATCGAGCATTTCACCAAATAATTAAAAAAAGGAATCAAATAATGTCAAAAGGGGACTAGGTTAATTAGCGACGCAACCCAATAATCTCTAAAGCGACCTTTTTAATCGTTAAAAACAAAATTCTCAGAATTTAGCACATCCGATCACGAACGGCTTCAAATCGATAAATAATCGAAACAGCCGCCTGAATCGGATTTATGTATCGGTCACTTCTTGATATTATCAGCTTCTGGGTTTGACAGAGTCCTACTTTTTCAAGATGCCCTCTGGAGCTCTCAGAAAATTTCTTTGTACTTTATTTGATCCACATCTGCCTTCAACGAGCATCAAACTCATCTAAAAACCGATTACTAAGCCGCGCAATCTCACTTCAGTTTGTCAGTCAGTTGACACTGAAATGACAAGATGTTAGGAGTATCAAGTTGTGTTTATATACACACCATGCAACATCTATTTCTTTTTAATTAAAACAACTTTAATATTAACCAGAGATTCGTATTTATTTGAATCGCCTCCTAAAGGAGAATCAAGATCGTGTGTTGACCTCTTGTAGTTGTCAAAATGGAGGCAAAGAAAGGACAAAATGAGAATTTTTTTTAAATTGGAAGCGCTGATGAGACAGTGCATCGCACTGTACAAGCATAGCTGTCTTATAATTACTTAGGACTCGTGCTGCATATATCAATTACTTCAATAGATAGTTAATAAGTTATCACTGAACATTTATTGCCTCCAAATGGCATTTAAGTACCACAATTCAAGTCACGTTTTATTGTAACTGATCGAGCCCTGAGCACAAACCAACAGTGTTTGAAATAAAACCATTGAAAACCAAAGTGTTCGACACCGGGATACAAAGTGACCGTTTTCCCGCTTACTTTGGAAAAAACAACAACATTTAAACCAAATTTTAAAATGGCACAAAGTTATAAAACTTAAAATTCTATAAAGTCTACTACAAGCAAGTTTCCATTCTAAATTGTAATCAATTCACTTCTAAAATGCATTATTAAAATAAAAAAATAAAACAAATAATAAAAATAGTAATAAGCTCAAATGAATTAAATTAAGCTTTCCGTTGAACCATAGCATTAATTTTAAATTGTCAAGGGCCTAGAACGATTCTTTGTGAAAGAGAAACCAGGGCAAGGAAAAACGTTTTGGATCTCAAGCAATGCCAGTGTTTTTCTCCAACTTTCTGCCAGGGAAGAATATGTCCTTTGCCATCTAAGTGAGGCGCGAGACTCTTTAGAGAGAGAGAGAGAGAAAAAATAAATCAAGCCAATATTTACCAAGGGAGAATTGAAGTGCTTGTTGCACTCTGTACCACTTTAATCAGATTAGAGAAGAGATGATGAAAGTAGAAAGATAGACCGCCACGAGCGGGAAAGGTTGAGGATCTTTCCGAAGCCAGTAATTGTCTTGAATGTTTGCTCTTGAAGATCACAGCATCCTGGCTTATCTTCACATCTTGTGCATCTCTCACTCACGTGTAATCAAAATTGTTGTCATTTATTATTTGGGGCTAAACATTGTGTTTGATCTGCTGTTCTTTAAAAAAAATGTCAGGTGTTTCGATTTGTTCATCAGTGGTGACGGAAATAGGGGGCTAATTCTCACATGATCCCATGAGTAAAGGTCTTCCTCACAGAATACCATGAGGCTGACAATAGTATTGTTGAACTCTTCAATTCGGATGTTCGTTTGTGACCTCTGACCAATACACTCTATAAAAAAAACCTCCTGGATTCCGGGTCCCAAGAAGCCTGATCCATTTCTTGGTCAAGCTGACCCGGAAATTTGTCCAAAAAAGGGGTTTAGACTTGAAATCTGCGTAAGTTTTCCAATTTCGGGGTCATTTTGACACAGATTCCGAGTCAAACTGACCCAGAAATGGGTCAGACGCCACGGGGCCCACGTCCTGGTCAATCGTGACCCGTTAGTTTCTAGAGTGTACTCTGTCTCTGAGATGATCAAACTTCTCAAATTCATAAACATTGTTCTCAACCAATATGAGTTTGTGACAGTTGAAAAATGAAAACGCCAGATGTCAATGTTGTTGCAGAATTTTCAAAAGGGAAGAATGTCTATAGTACACGACCAGCCAAAATGCTTGCCCCAGTCCACTGTAAACCACTTTATCTTGATTGCTTGACCAACTGGCTACTCTGCCGTACATTTTATCTCATCATTTGTCATGCTGTGACCAGAAAACGATGGTTGAGCTCAAAGTTCAAGCGTCAATGATAATACGCGGGTCCGTCAGTGAAGGGTGATGGGGGAGTACAGGCAGACGAACCCCACGAGCAAGCAGGCGTCATCGCAGTGATTATCGATCTACTCAACCGCGTCAAGTCCACGTTCTCTAGTCACTCTTTGCATTATATTTCACTGGTTAAAGAGTAGGGAGGATGGTAGGATATGATTAGAAAAGTAGGCTTTCTTAGGAAGACTAGCTACAGTTTGGTTTGGTTAAATAGTAATTTGTCGAGTGTTTGAAACTCGAGCACCTGATGCCTGGATATTTGTATAGACTCGGTCCCATTATGTACTTGAAATTGGAGATATTAATATCATAATGTTAGCAAAAAGCTTGGTATCACTAATTATTAATATCATACCTGCGCTTTTTCTATAATGACATCATCACGATTAGCTGAAGCAACCAATCAGAAACCACCAATCGCCACGATGACCTCGTCACGTGTTGTCCCAACCAACTACAGCGTGTTTTCCTTAAGTTGATGGTGACACCATGAGCAAATTTACCAATCAGCACATACCATAATTACGACGTCACGGATTGATCCTCCACTCACCGTCGTGGAGCTCGCACATACCAGACAAGATGCACAATCAATATTAATCAGTGTCATGCTATACCCCCTTGTCTGGAGGTCTCTAAGCAACCTAGACAGATTTTTGGCCTTTACTGCTTCATTTCATTTATGAGACAGTCTCGAAACCCAGGCTGGTGTTAACAAACGTCACTTAGCAAGACGTGGTGGGAAAAGGCCGTCAAGAGAGTCTCTAGTAGACGGTACACTGCAGTTCTCCGTCACACACCACCACTATAGCGCAACTTGTGTCTGGATAAACTTCAGTTGATTGTTGCGTCAAAGTAAAGCTTATTCAACACCAAATCGTGCCAATACCGAAAAACAACCTGTGATTGCTGCACATTCTTGACTTCAAATCTAGAGACTAACATCCTTTTAAGTTGTTGGTTTCCTCTGCATGATTGCTGGACAAGGTTGAATATACGAGTCGTATTTGCTTCTCGTGTCCATTTTTCAGAGTCAACTTTTCTCCATTTCAACTTAACCGCGTGGACGTTTGATGATGGTTGTTGGCAAAGCATCACGGAGAACATATTTGTTCAAGTGGTTTGAATATTTACCTTCTGCCAGGTATATACGCTTTCTAATGGAAAGAGCGGGAAATGTATTCAGCATCGATTGAGGTTTTATTGACTGCATCATAAATACAAGTTCTTTGAATCAATGAGTGGATGAATTGCATCACGTGGTGTGCTTTTTAAGTCATTGATTGGTTCACTTCAAACACGTGCTTTAGTTTTCACAAACATCTCAAGAGACGCCACATTGTGTGCAAACCATAACGTCATTGGTCACTGAAGTGACAAGTGTCTTAGATCTGAACGAAGGATAAAATCTGCGAGTGTTTATTAAGCGTCAACAGCGTTTGATTGTTGGAACGTCACGGTACTTCGTCTGAGCGTGAGTGGTTTTTACTGGGAGTAATTCCACTCTGTACTTGGCTGACTTCATGACGTCGTGCTCGTTAAATCAACTCTTCGTTTATACAGCAGAGATATTGTCTACATTACTTCAAGATCCTTTCTAGATCCGCCAGATCCTTTCTCGTCAGGGGTATCCTTAATTCAACAAGACATTGTTGTACTTCAATTGGAGCATGAAAAAACTGACTACACTCACATCGCTGAGAAATCTCAACACAATTTAGACTATTTAAATGAGTCAATTATCAATTTATTGGTTGAAGTAAAAACTTGGTAAGAGAGATTGGTAAGCTCAAAGCGAAGTAAACAACAGCCAAGTACACATAAACAGCAAGTGTCTGTGGAATCGAACCTGTAACCCCTAGATTACAGGGTCCAAAACTAGACAACCTTGCGATAGTCATATCAGTTGGATACTGAAAACCATCTTGCTGGTAGGATTCGAACTCCCGACCTTTGTTAACGGATCGCACGGTACCTTGATCTAAACGGATGGAGATGGAGACTAACGCCTCTGATACGATAAAATCGTGGGCTTACGACTACCCGTGGGATGCTATTATTGTTCTGCAATTAATAGCGGCCATTACTGGCATCTTTGGTAACTTTTTGGTAATAGTCGTCTACGTCTACCGTCGACGTATGAGAAATACCACCAACGCTTTTATTGTAAATCTTGCAGTTGCAGATCTGATCACATCGTTCTTTATTATACCTCTCCCACGGTACCATAACATTCCACAATCTTGGCATGGGCGAATGTACTGTAAACTGATATTCAGCTCAGTTTTTATGTGGATTTCTATCGTAGCTTCTCTTTTAACATTGACTTTGGTGTCATTGGAGCGGTATTGTGCGGTTGTTCATCCTGTACGATATCGAGTTATTTTTTCCAAGCAGAGACCTAAAATCATCATTGCTTGTACGTGGTTAAGTTCGACTGTAATCAACACATTCCAACTGTATGTTGTTGAGCTTAAAGATACAGTATGCCAGAATGTGTGGCCAAGTGTTGGTTTTCGGTATTTCCTCGCTACGTCAGTTTTCATCGTGGAGTTTTTCGCGCCAATGATAGTGATGCTTACTGCTAACATTATTACAGTGCGAACTCTGAAGTCACAGGCGAGGGCTTTACTTCAACGGGACCAATCGCGCTTCAGCCCGGCTTACTCACTTCTTGAGGCACGCAAGAAAGTCATCGAACTCCTCTTCATCGTCGTGATAACTTTCATCATCTGCTGGACACCAGATCAAATCGGTTTCCTTATTTACCATTTCGGTGTAGTTCCTGAGGACTACCTTGCTGGGATTTTGTACAGGTTACTTGTACTCCTTGCCTTTGCCAATTCGTGTTTAAATCCCATCATCTACGCGTTTAAAAATAAACATTTTAGGCATGGATTTATGAATATGTTTCGAGGAAGGGGAAACCGAGTTGGGAGTAACGCTGAGTCAGTTGCAGCCGATGAGGAATATAACACCCCCAATGCAGCGTTACGGACAGTCCGAACGAAGGCTGTCTCTGCCGTGCAACGATGAGTTAGTGACCCGTAAAACCACTCTGATCTACCCATGAAAGAGACGAGGCGTCATGGAAGGCGATGGGTTTAAAACTAAACTTGGACGGGTTAAGAAAAGGCACAGCAGTGTAAAGATGATCGTTTCATACAAATAATAAATCTGTCATCAGTTTTATGTTTTCATGAGCTACTATCACACAAATAACTTGCGACATTTAAAGCTTAATTCGATTAGTCTAAACTAAAAACCATGGTCTATTAGATTGTTCATTGCCTAGTTAATTAGTGTCAGTTTTAATTGCTTTTCGGTCCTCATTCCAACACTATACCGTAAGCCTATGTTAAAAAAGGAACCCGATCTTCTTTTTGTGCTTGGAACTTGCATTGACAAAACGAAACACCATAATACACAACTGTATTATTCTAGAATGCGCCAAAAGATGCAAAGCACGCGGTACGTGAGTAAAGTTTGAAAAAAAAACCGTTATCTTTCAAATGGTAAACACCGTACTATGGATACCGATACATTTAAAACAGTGTATAACAAATGATTCGCATTTGGGACCCGCCGCCGACTTGACGGATGATTTGGTGGGAAGGATGATGTTGAGCTGGTTGTAAATTTGTCCTTTATTTATTAATTTAAATTCGTTCGTCTTGGGATTGGTCTCATTTGGCGTATAGTTTCAAACTACGTTCAAATGCTTTTTAGCCAATCCTAGGTACGAAACATGCATCTTTACAAATGCAAGTTTACATGAAAAGTAAAAATTGTATCAGTAATTATTGGCAGTAGAAAATATCTTGAGATTTGCGCAAAGTGGTCGTAGAAATTGAAGACGTAAGCTTTCCTGTGTCAATTTTATTTTAGAGGTAGACGGTATATTTTGTTTAAGAAAACAAAAAACGTAATGATTCTAAGAAATTACTTAATGTAATCGAACTTTAATCAAACGTAAAACTCAAACTTCTTTCATACGCTGGGCTGTCATTTGACGTCAAAGTCCATGTTTAAGACGAAAAAAAATATACACATTTGGCTCCTGATCGGAAACAGATGACAGGTTACATAAACCTTTTTTCAAGAAATTAATTAGAGAGGACAAAGATGTCCAAACTGTTTATCAGACTGAACAACTGAAGGTTAGACTAGCAATCTGTACTATGGATCCTACTACGTAAGAAGCATTTAAGCCATGACCGAATCAAGTGACTTTGGCTACAGCTACAACGTCAAAGAAGAGGACCTTTCGTCGTTCAAGCCGTAGCCAATTTCGAATCAATTAATTCGGACACGACCTAGAGATTGTCACACGAATTTAGCTAATAAGCTGGTAGAGGTTGTGCAGTAACTGTAGGCCTTTCCCCAAATCTCGGCATGGGCCCCGGCCGGCTTGGCTCCGTCACCAATTGGATCAGTGTATATTTTGTAAGGTGTTTCCACCGTAAAACGGAGCCCGGAGCCTGGAGCCCGGAGCCCGGAGCCCGGAGCCCGGAGCCCGGAGCCCGGAGCCCGGAGCCCGGAGCCCGGAGCCCGGAGCCCGGAGCCTCGAGCCCAGAGCCGAAGCCTAAGCCAAGGTTTGGAAAAAAATCCCTAGCATATACATGTACAGCGGTTACCTTCGGTACAGGCTTACTTGCCACAGCTGTTATGACAACAGCAGACATATACCCACTTTTATTGTCTGCACCATCTGCCACATTGTTCACTACCGGTAATTCCGAAAGGCCATGGTGATCTACTTGCTTAAAATTCAATTTACCGCTAAGCTTTATTCGTAATATTAGCAGATTTAGCTTAACAGATTTAATGTTTATCACATAATGAGTCTTAAAAAGATGGATGTAATTCAAAAGCTTTTTTCCTCGGTCTCAATTTTAATAAATACCAAGGCAACGTCTGAGTTTGTGTCTTTGGCTGCAAATACTTTTCAGTATAGACGTTGGTCTTAAGCTCTTTTCGAAAAGGCGTCTTGGGCCCCAGCTTGGGCTCTGTCTGCCTATTTGAAGCTCCGTAAGGAAAGCGCTCGTTTTCTAAATAACTTACGGTGCCTAAGCCCAAGCCCAAGTCGTCGTTTCGAAAAGATCCTTTGGCTATGTCTGAGTTTGCGTCTTTGGCTGCGGCTACGGCCGGAGTTGAGCAAAGACCTATGTATAGATGGCGGCCTTACATGTAGCCATAGTTGCTTAAAGTTTGGTACACGGCCTTACTTTGCTGTGATTCGTTTAGAACGTTGGAGGCTGTAGCCCACTCACTTCACTCTATTATCCTTCACATCACCGTGTGCGTAAAACCATTAGCTAAACAACGTGTACAACTTTACATGTTCCCCGTTTCCTACGCATGGATCAATTGTGACATACACGATGGGAATCTAATTTGATTAAGATGCAATGGACCTTTTTCTAATCAATCTAAGCTTCCCTGCAAGTTGATTAATTTGAGAACCGATAAACACGCAGGAAATATGTAACTCTTTGAGATGTTCAACTTTGAGCTGTTTTAGTGACCTGGTTCTACGTCATAAAGGTCAAGGGTCAGTTTAAAGGGTGGTCCCTGTTCCTATGGGCTGTTAATGTGAAACTCTTAAGTTGTTTTGACTTATTAGAAAACGATCGGGTAAAAATTAACCATTTTGAGATGCTAAACTTGGGGCTGATTTAGTGGCTTGGTCTACGTCATAAAGGTCAAGGGTCAGTTTAAAGGGTAGTAGCTTCTCACATGGGGTGATAATATCAAACATTTATAAGTTGTTCGAACACGCATGACAAAAATGTGCAAGTCAAGAACTCTCTGTTAATTGCTGAATGAACATTTTGTAAATTAATTAGTGTAAACCTTTCTATAATTCTAAAAAATGAAAACGGAATGATACAACAAAGAAGAGACAAACCACGGATCATTCTGGATGTCGTTACACTAAATTCATTTATACCCTTGGCATAAATTGTCTAATCGTATCTCAGTCACCAGATAATGAATTTATTAATAAGTTTCCTCGCTAATCAGAATATTAGATAGTTAATTATCATAACGTCCAAGTCCGATATTTGGTTAACTATTTCTGTTGAACACATTTTCCAGATACCATGCTTGACAAAATAGAGCCCTACATGCATTTGACGACGACTGTTTCGTCGCTGCAAGTTACTGTACATGACCTATTTATAATAGAGTCATTCGATCAACATCCAGTCTCAGCGAGATGTTCGACCACATAACTCCGTCACTAACGTGGGATCTATGTTCAATCTCTAAATTCAATTCGAAAGCTTTAATCTCAACGAGGAAGGGCAATCATTTAGCTATTAATCATTCTAACGTGACAACTTAAAGTTGGCTACAAGCTCAGAAACCTCGCTGTGTACTCATTTATTATGTCAAGTCATTTGACTCCAAAAACTCTTGATATTAAGACGAAATTCACCCATAAAAATGTGAACTAGAATTCGTGTATAATTAAGGATGATTGATGTTTACGTTTACTATGGTATTACATGTAAGCTTCAAGATTTAGTGTAACATAGCTTGTGTTGAGAACGCCCTCTTTTGCTCCTATCTTGGCAAGCAAAAGCCTGACAATAATTATGCAATAGTCTCTTATGAAGTGTTAATCCATAGTGTACTTTATTTAATTGTCTTTCTGGTGGTACCTTTATAATCATATAACCATAGGGACTACCAGTAGTCTAAAGTGTACAGGTCGTCATTTTTGTTTATTATGACAACCTCGTACGCAGATGACAAATTACCAAACTATCTTAGCGGTGTCGCCAATGTCACCCCCGGCATTATAGTATAAGTATTACCAGTGAACAGTGTTTTTCTCGGGATGTTTCGAGCATTTGTTTAAATTTTTTTGCTTATTTATTTATTTACGGCTTTGTGGCTTTATTAATTTGTTATATTATCTTAACAAAAGCCTAACAATCAATAACAAATATTTAAAAATTGTAATTCCAAAATAGACCACATACATAACTGTATAAAGAGCAGCTTAACATTGGAGACTATCAGTTTCAGATATGTAGTTCACATTTTTATTGGACAAGTTGATTGAAATGAAGTAATTAATCTAATCTTTGCATGTTTGAAAACCTTGATGCCTAGACTAGTCTGCTTGTGGAAGTCATAATTGATGGTGACATTATACAACAAGGTAATAGATTAACTTATTACAAACAATGTGTAATAATTCAATTAATGTAACAGGAAATGTTATAAAGATCACGCTACCAGTAACATTACTATCCTATTCCAAATACCGTGGTTTTTATTAATTCACTGTTGATTTTCAATAAAGTACATCAGTTTCTACAGTTATTTCCTTGACGTGGAAAAATAATTTAATAAATTTCTTTCAAAAACCACGATAAATTGCTTTGTCGTTATAAAGACAAGATTCAGTACAATCAATTAATTATGTATTACCATTTCTTTAAATAAAGGGGAATTTTCCCGCACAATCATTTTGCTAGTAATAAAAGATAATGAACAATAATAGCAATAAATAAATAAATAACAAAAGAAAAGATGTTGGTTTAATTTGGTATCTATATAATGGTTAATCAAGTCTCGTTGTATGACGCTTTGAGACCACGGGACTTAGAACATTGTTGTGGCACATCATGGAAAGGGAATTTGGCGGATAAAGATTAGGTTTTTATCTGTCTCGAGTCCAGCCAGAAGAAAATAAAGTCAAAAGATATTTAGACGAAGCATTTCAAGAATTTCCGGCAATGAATTAAACCCAGGCAAGTCTTTCTTTGTGTTTTCTTCATAGAAGTAAGGTCAATTTACATTTGCATGTTTGCAAACATTTATTTTACAACATGTTAACATGAGAGAGGAAATTAAAAAACGCTAAGTTCTAACGTTGTTGTCTTTACAGTTAGAATGATTGGCTGAGACGATCTAAAGTCCATTACACCAATGAGCGAGAATCTGAACACCAAATAATGAGGGCGATGACGTCATTCAGCCCTCTAGCGGTGACAAAAGAAGGTTGATGTGAGTATACCACGTGCCACGCTGTTTAGAAAGGCCCGGTAAGTTATAATTCGAGCGGCTGACATTGGAGCCAAAATAGTACAAGTCAACTAGAAATATGCTGAGTGCATTTTCTACATTAATTGTGCATATCCTTAGATGTGTCGTGGAGAAACTCAAACTCGAAGAGAAAGCCTGCAGGGGACAGCGATGGGCAAGTCGCCCTCTTGCGTCCAAAGCGACACATTGTAATGTTTTAAAACTACAAAACCATTGTCATGTTGCCAGAGCTAGCCACGAGTTTAACATATTATCTGTATGGAGCCAACATACATGCTAATAGCCAATGCACTTACGGAAGTCGGCAGCCAGGCTATTTCACTGTCAACCTCACTCTAAATGCGTGAGCGTAAAAACAAAGTGGCTACCCCACACTGAAGGTGCATATGGCGAACTTCAGACGAACTTCATCACACCAAACGCTCCATCGAGTTAATCAGTTAATGTATTTGACTTTTGATGCGTAGACTCACATGCAGCCATAATGAACACACACACACACATCAAACACGCAATAAATCTCGTTTATTTACAAAACTCTCGTGATGTTGAAAAACGGGCACATACGGTCACTTTTAATGAAAGTGTATTTTGAGCTGAAAATTTTTTCTGCCAGCTGTGATTGCTAGACTATTAATTTGTTATGGTGTTTAAATTAGAGCGATACTCCAAGCGAAGTTTGAAATTGTTTGTTTTTACTTGACTTTCGGCAATGATATGAGGCAATACATGTACGCAAAATGAGATACAAATCCCTTTTTAGGGTCACCCAAATATGTGACAAATTGGGAGGTTCTTAACAGAGAGCGGACATCCCTACCCAACACAAAACAATCTCGCTTAAACTAGCTATAGTGAAACCTTTCATCCCACATCTTGTTTGCCTCTACCTCGCCCCCTCTCAAAGCCCCCATTAGATCCGCCCTCAGTGGGTTCCGTAAAGCAGAAAGTATTGACCCCTGTCTTCACTTTGGTTCAGTGTTGACCCAAGCTATCCAAAGATTGGAAACTCGTGTTTGAAGTAACACATTAATCAATCACAGTCCAGGGTGCATTCCTTCATCGCCATGGAAGACACATCGAAGTGTTTAACTCACCTCTCCGTCAAGGATACAACAAACTGTGTCTAGTCGTGGGAGTTAATGCTAAAAGGTGCGGTCGTTGTTGCTTAGTGAACCCATTGGGTACTGAACTTTCTTGATAAAATCTTCTCTTTGGGGGTGGGGGTGGAAAAATTTATTACAGAATTGTACAGCTAATTAATAAAACATATTTACACAATAGTCATCATTCTCACTGCAGATACTTTCCTCATGACAACAACAGTTATTTTTGACGTGTCACCAAGAAAAATCGAAATAAAATAATATTTTTTATAGGGTTAATATATATATAGGGTATAAACATTTACAGATGAAGCCCAGATTGGGAAAAAAAGAAGACATAATACATGAAATAACTGCATGTTACTTGTACTAACTTGGTTGAGGCGTTAGTTAACGCAATGTGACATGTTTGCGTTAACTTTTCGAATGATTTGTGAGCACGTGACATTTTGATTGACCAATGAAGTTGCACGGAATTGGCACACGTGCTCGTTTTTCTGCTCCAAGAACAGCTATCGTCCAATGATCTGCCTCATTTTGCTTCATCACTGAGGGCACTGTTTGAGAGTGTGACATTGTCAGGCTTCCTTTGATTTTCATGTTTCCAACTGTCCTACTCAAGGTTTACTTGGACTACCTTCATTTGAAGCATTTAGCTGAACAATAAGTTAATACGTTTTCTCTTTATGTATTACTTGGCATTCTTGAGAGTTGCCAAGTAGTCGTGAAGTACATAGCCAAACCGTAACATAGATGTGAAAGGAATAGCAACGGTGCCTTGGTTGTATTGGCACTAATAGTTAAT
>CM021544.1:12373421-12386188 GCA_010994315.2 Pisaster ochraceus | reverse complement strand
GACATCTATGGCTGTTAGAGCAGCTCTGCGACTTGCGGTAACTAGTGCCATGAGCATAGCCAATTTAATGGTAAGCTGCTTCATTGATAAGCGACGGTTGTCAGGAAGAGTTTTCACACATCTTAGTACTTTCCCAACATCCCAAGTCAAGGTGTACTTCGGTCGTGGTGGACGAAGACTAAGGAGACCTCTGAAGAATCGTTTCACCAATCGATGTTGACCGATTGGTAAATTATCAATATAAAGCGAATGTGTTGATGAGATAGCTGAACGATAGACATTAATCGTTCTGAATAGAAGTCCGTCGTTGAATAGTTGTTGCAGAAATTCTAAAAAAAAATGCTATAGTGGTTTGAACGGGATCAAGGGTCTCTCTGTAAACACCAGCTTGCCCATTTTTTGCATGCTGAGTTGTATTGTTTGTTTGACTGTTGTATCTGACACTGTCTGCGAAAGTCCATCTGTAGAGAGAGTGAACTTCCATGCGGCCAACTGGAGATTGTCGCAACGATGTGATCAGACTGCACACAAGATACAAAAGACACGGATTTCTTGGGAGAACGCACCTTCACTACAGCCTCTTCCAAGACTTTTGATATGCCAATGAGGGACATTCTATTAGCTTCAAAGGGTGGATCAGATTGCAACACAAGGGACAATCTACAGTGTGAGTCTCTCCGGAATTGGCGAAATATAATCTTAGGTTTTTATGCACATTCATGCAGTTGTAAAGTTAAATTAAAATCTGATGTTGCGTGTAACCCACAATAAAATCATAATAATTATGTTATAATTGACTAGTTTTAGTTTTTTAGGTCTGAAATAATTAACTTACTGGAATAAAGTTCAAGATCGAGAATAAACAAAATTGTCTTTAGAGCCTAATATTGAATGACACGTATATCTGAGAATGAGATAACACTGGTTATAATCACTCATTCTGCATGGCATGACGTATGCAAAGCTATT
The DNA here is from genome assembly GCA_010994315.2 of Pisaster ochraceus. Classification (NCBI taxonomy): domain Eukaryota; kingdom Metazoa; phylum Echinodermata; class Asteroidea; order Forcipulatida; family Asteriidae; genus Pisaster; species Pisaster ochraceus. The sequence continues at coordinate 12,385,219 of CM021544.1, read as the reverse complement.
ATCAAACTCACAAAACATATTCACTTTAGGAAAGTAAAGTGTAAAGCAAACCTTTAAAAATATACTACTTTTCGTTTGTTTGAGCTTAGAAGGGTGAGCTGCGAGCAAAACGGACCAAAGAAAACTTTATTGTCATAAAAATTGCACGCAATGCCCCAAAAGTCGTGCTCAGTCAAAGCCCGCCCTCTTGTGATAACAAAATATCAGGCGTCATAATGTCCACCTCAAAATACAACACGACAAATTACTATTTCGTTTTACTGTAAAGATCTCCTGGTAAGTAATGCCTTCTCCTCCTCATTATCAATAATTGGAAAAATTTTACAGTTGCAGTTTGTCTGTTCTTGAACAGAAATTCTGATTATTGCGTTGACACCCATCACTTCCCGACATGGCACCCACCCCAGCCAACCATGATATATGTACCGTGTCGTGTACGCTACGGACGGCAGGGATTGCCAGATCACTGTATGTGTGGTGTACACGTACACGGAGTATTGAGTGAATATTCTTCTTAAATTTACAAGCCCGCCACATCATCAGTGTGCTTTATTTTATGGGAATATGGGGCTATTGTGTTGTTAATGTTATATTTATTTGGAGACTGAAAGATGGATTTTCCCTGAGTGAAAGAGGCCGATATTTCAATTTTGTCTCATTTTCCCCCTTGTTTTTTGAAAGTTGTACATTACATTGTAATTGTTTTGTCTGAGACTTGAGACTCGAGACTTGAAACTTGGGGCGGGGGGGTTAAACCATCTTCTTTTGTAGTCGAGTCAGTCAGTTGTTGGTACTGTCTGAAAAAACAGATGACTACAGATTGAACTTTATATGGAAATTAGACCTCATATATATATGTATATTCTGGCGCAAAAAACATAAACAAAAAGCCTTATTTTATTGTGGAGTTGGAAAACAACTGGCCTCGCCTTTGCGTGAACTACAACTAAAAGGGAGTAAACATTTGATTTTTTGTTTGATAAAATGAAATATAATTGTGCTGTGTTAATGGCCACTCTATTCTTACGAAGTGCATACATTCATTTCACTAGTTAAAGATATGAAGCGTTGTTATTTTTCAGTCCACAGGTTTCGATGAACACTTTTATCAAGAATCGTGCAACTTTACGTGAAACCATCGGCTAAAAACATCATATGAGCAGGAAGTGCATTGAATTGTTCTGATCTAATGACCTCAAACAGACTGAAGTAGTTCAAGTCACATGAGCTTTAGAAGAGTTCTCTGGAACCAGATTGTTTATCCGGTCGCTAGGGTAGGAGTTGCCGTCACGTGTGACGTCTTAGCGGTTATGGGTTGTAACTGCACGAGGGAACGGTTGGATTTTGAGGGACGACGGTTTTATGTGATACGGAGACTTGGGGAAGGGTAAGTGATAAACAGGATGGCGAGAGTAGAGTGTTGAGATGTCAGTATGTCAGATAAAAGATAGTAATGCTTGTTATTTTGTTTATAAAAGTCAAGTTTTTCTTGTCCTTTTAGAGGTTTTAGTGTAGTTGATCTCCTTGAAGACAATGACACTGGAAAGAAATTTGCTCTTAAGCGAATCCAGTGTCACTCACGGGAAGATGAACGTCTCTCCAAAGAGGAAGCAGAGTACCATCAAAAAGTCAACCATCCCAATCTGATACCATTAGAGGAGTGGAAGGTTACCACTGGCACTGGGGGCGTGACGGAAGTTTTACTTGTCTTACCATTTTTCAGAGTGAGTATTGACTTGTTCAGGGTTCATTGTAGCAAAAATAAACAAATCCAGGAGCAATTACAAACTGAAACTATCATTGTCGGTAATTTTAACTGGTATTTTTTTCAGAGGGGAACATTACAAGAAGAAATTGACAGACTAGCTACAAAAGGAGAGTTCATATCAGAACACAGACTACTCAGACTGTTCAGAGGAATATGTGATGGAGTCAGGGCACTGCACCAGGCATCACCGGTACCCCTTGCACACAGGTAACCTGTTTAAACCATCAAACTAAAGTAACTTAATAACTCACCTTTCACCAATGTTGTCACACCTTTTTTTGAACAGGGGATTTGGTAATTTATAAAAGAATTTCCTTCATCAAACTGTGTAATGCACATATGTGCGAGTCTTGTGTCTTACGACCAAGACCTTGTTTGTCTTTTAGCTGCTCCATGTGTTTACACAGCTGTTAGACTGTGTGAACAATAGCAAGAATCGAAGAACAACAGATGTCCTTAAATCAGTTTTAAATTAAGATTGATTTGGTCGTTGATGATGCAAACATTTGCTTATTGACACATAAACAATTCAGTATGTTTGTTCAGATGTTTGCTTACAGTTTACTTTGATTGATCCAGAAATCATTTCCGACAGCTAAATCTATGGTTTTATTTTTACTTCTAGAGATATTAAACCAGGAAATGTACTTCTGTCTGACAATGGTACACCCATCATCATGGACTTTGGTTCTATGGCACCTGCGAGGTTAGAGGTTAAAGGTCGATCGCAAGCTCTTGCTGTACAAGTGAGTTGTTGTAACAGGGGGACCAAACATTTACTTTTGTGACATAATACCAGTATTAAAATGTTACTAGCCAGATGTTTCAAGTGTAATGTGTTACACAATGCAAGTGTCACATTTTACTAGCTTTATGAGCATTACAGGTTACAAGTGTTACATGTTACTTTACTCATTACAATTGTTAGGTGTTACTAGCATTACATGCTACTAGCGTAACACATTTTTAGCGCAACAAATTAGTGCCACACAAATGTACCTAATGTGTTTTACACAGTGTTACATGTCTGTAGCAATACCCATCACTATGTATATTAAATTTTACTAGTGTTCAACGTTTTTTTAATCTTGACATTTCTTGTGATTTTTATTTTTTATTTTTAGGACCTTGCAGCTGAGAAGTGTAGTATGCTGTTCCGAGCGCCAGAACTCTTTCATGTTGAAAGTCATACAATAATTGACGAGAAAGTAGATGTTTGGGTGAGTTAAAAAAGTCCAGTTACCTTTGACCCTTGACCTTATCTGTTGTATACTATTGCTCCGTCAAGTAGCCACACCCAACACTTACTTTCAGTGAAGATGACATCTACTTTTCAAACATTTTAAACTACATTTTTTGTTGAAAATTTCTGCAATCGTATTCAGTGTTTTTTTTACAATTTTATTCTTGAAGTTTCTGCACTACAATGATTTCTAGAATCTTAATGATCCGGACTGTACCTATTGTGTGCCCTAGATAATGCACCAGACTAAACTTCTAAAGTATTTCAATGTTGGTTGAATTCCTGGTTTGGTAGTTTACAATGTAGTCTGGTGTCCTTTTACATGACACTTAACTAAACTTGCTCCAGTCCCTTATGTTTAATTGCTTTACACATCTAGTCATTAGGGTGTCTTCTATACGCGATGGCATTCCTACAATCACCCTTTGAGCCAGTCTACCAGAGAGGCGATAGCCTTCACTTGGCCGTCCTTGGACGTAACTTCAAATTTCCAGACACATCAAGGTAAGCACTTAATCTTAGTTTCCAAAGTTGGTTTAAACAAACTCCAGAAACTACAGACCCCTTCTCTTGACTAACTTCAAATTCTGTGAGATCACAAGGTGTTTTAGCATCTTGAAATCTAAATATGGGTTGAAGATACTCAAGATGTTCCCCTCCTAAAAAAAGACTTAGTACCTAAAATCTTCTTGGCTAAGAAAATTTTAAACTTGTTCCCACAGTTTTGCAAGCAGAGTATTAGAAGAGCTAATTCCTGACACTGATGTAGGATAAAGCTCTCTATGGTCCCGTCTAAAATCTGTGGGAAAATTTGCAAAAGCTCCCAGGGGATTTGTTGTCTCGTAAACACTGATGCAAAAGTGGCATCACTGTATTACTGCTCCTGAACTGCATTGTTACTTGTGCCCTCACACACCTTCAATGCATTGTTATAGTCCAAAATCATTTCCTCCTGAGGTTACGTTCACTTCCTTGAAACTGGTTTATGCCACTTCATAACAGCGCAATCGATCAAACACTTAACGCAAGAGCACAAACTTACACCTTTTAAAGTCATAAACGGACTAAAATTTGGCAAAAAATACAGTAAAATAAGCAGGGTGTAATCATACTGGTGAAAGTCATAGATGCAGATTTGTTCGGCTCCTGAAAGAGAGAGATGCTGATTACAAAACTGTGTACCAGACGGCATGAACCAGCTGCTATGGTTGATGTTCGGTGACCTGTGCCCAATTTCATAAAGCCTGTAAGCACAAAAACTTGCTAAGCAGAATTAGGTTACCAGCCAACATTCCATGAAGTTTTACATTGTTAGCACTGGTACCCTGCTCATTTCTTGCTAAGTAAAGAAATTTGCTAATTTTCTGCTTAACAGCTTATGAAATTGGGCCCTGAGTCAAATTTCATTGAGCAAAAACTAGCAGGATACCAGTCACAGATGGTGCATGCGAGACGGTATTTTGACTGGTAACCATATTCTGTTAAGCATAATTTTTTCGGACTTAGCTTATTTTTGCGCTTAAGGAGCTTTATGAAATTGGGCCCTGGGGATGATGTCTTGACTAAAGACCTCTGTTTCTTATATAAGCCAGTGATTTTGTTTCTTCTTTTTTTGATTATGCTTTTTGACGATTGGACGGTAGGTATTCCCCTTTGGTACACAACCTCATAACATCAATGTTGATTATTGATCCAAACCTAAGACCTAATATCATCCAGATTCTATACGCCATACACGGTGTGGATTAGAACCACGGGAATGTCACAGAGCTCAAATGGCCAATTCAGTTTCAATGTGCGATGGTTATTTTTTTGAAATAATTTTGTCACCACTTTGTGACTAGCTGGTGATGTAATTCATACAAGTTTATCATTTCAAGCTGTAATTTTATACATCTTTTTTAAATGTATTTATTCTCACACAATGTGACCCTCGGTTGCCGGAGCAAATTTTAAAGAAGAAACCATGAATGAATGAATGAATGGATGTTTGTCATACACGGTGTTGGATTAGAGATCATGCTCTCCAGAAGGCCTCTGAAATGTCTGGATCAGGTTTTTAACGTCCGTCAGTTATATATTTGTGCAACTTTGCTAATTGCTGGTGATGCTTTTTAGAAGTGTATAGTGTGGTTCATGATAGAGAGTATAAATACATTATGGGGATTTGGTTGCACTGCACTAACGGCTGAAATAGTTCACGCAAACTCATAAACTGGGTCAGATTTCTGTTGTAAATATCATAAGTAAATATTGCAAAAAATCAAGCTTGAACATACTGTATATTTAGTTATTTTTGCCTCCCCATGTGCAAGATTGTGTCAACCCCCTTGTATATGATGTCACAATCTCAAACAGCGCCCTCGCTGAGATTTGTGCACGGCATGCTTTAAATTGTTATTTGACGTCAACTACAGCAGCGTATGCTAGCTCCTGTTCAACTGATTTAAAAAAAGTGTGAATTAGCTGTTGCAAACTGCTTATCAACCGAAAGGACCTGTGGTATTTGCAAAAAATATTTAATGGCCTGACGTTTTGACCCTAGCAGAGTCTTTGTCAAAGGCTACAAAAACAAAACAAAAAAATACAAAAGTTAAGGTCAAAGCCACCTTCCTGTTTGTTATGAGGGAAATCCAACTTTTGTGCCCAGATTCGATTTTAAAATTTATGCAACAAATGTTGATTGTCTTATGGTTTTTCTGTTCAGGTACTCGACTAGTTTTAAGGATCTTGTGTCTTCCATTATCGTGGTGGAGGTAATAGAGAGACCCTCGGTGACATGGATTGTAGAACAGGTTGATATAATGCTACAGGAAATGGAGCATAGGGTGTAGGGGTCATGGGTTAAAGGTCAAACCAATGCAAAGGTCAATGTATCTAATGGTGTTACACCAAGGTAGCACACTGGTAACAGGAATGCAAAAGTTGCTCCACTGGGAGTGAAGTTTTCAAGTTTACAATAATGGGACACAACACTCGACTTCTTAGAAGTTGCTGTTGTAGGTGCAAAGCATGCATCAGATTCGACTAGCCACCATGGTTTATGTGGGGCAGTCAAGTATCGCGCTACCACTTATGATATTGTTCTAAATAACCCGTTGTAAATCAGGTGGATGGTATCGTGGGATGTTTAGAAGCGAGGTGGTATTTGGTGGCTCGCTTATAAGCCCTGACTGCTAGCGAATCGGTTGAGGCACTAGAGCAGGCCTAATACTTCACTAAGTAGAGGGCATTGCCCCCATGCCCCTTGAAATGATCCATTGCTAATTGAACTTTCCTTCATAGAGGTTCAAGTAACAGAGTAAAATCTGTCTTTACCTTACTAGAAGGAAGTATTAGGTCTGCCACAGTGTAACACATGTAATAAATGCATTGGGAAATGAGATGAATAATATATTTTTGGTTTAACTGTTGCACCAATGTGTGCACTGGCTATACTATAGAGTGCTTGTCACACATCGGTGTGAGGGTAAAACTAAACAAATTATTTACCAGTTTTTCATTGTATTAAGTAATAAATTACAAAGGAAACTGACTGGATAAATTTCTCAGTAGTTTTGGGTTGACGATGAAAAATTTAGAGCGGGACTTGAACCCAGACCTCCAGATTAATGTGTTAGACTCTACCAACTGAGCTATACAGCCCTATGTTGGCGGTCTTCCTTTTTTGTCAAAATCCGTTTTCTGTGAAAGATGAAACCATGTACTATGAAGCATTATGTATACTTGATGAATAAATGTCCAAGAACAATCCAGACTGCAAAGCTTCATTTCGGATAGACTTGGGTTCTAGTCGGGTTTCGTGCTAATTGAGTTAATATTTGAGCTTTTTTTATCGCATACCCTCTAGTGTCAATTAATTGCTGATTCAGTAAGTTGCTGATCGCAAACAGAACAGAATTGATTGGCACAATCCTGATAAGCGAGGGCGCACAACAAACTGCTGAAATAAAGCTGCGATATTTAGGCAAAAAAGGACTCAACTAAAGTCCAACGTGGGTCTATTTTACATTTGTGATTGCTGTTCTTATCACCGTGGGCTGTTCCATTGTTTTCGTTACTCTAAGTCCACACACACTTCTGAGCAGTTGGCTAACCTTTTAGTCTGCTGCCACCTAGTGTCCCAAAGTGTCCCAAAAAGTCACCAATAAGAGTTTACAAAAAACTCTTTGGACAAATGCCAATGCAAAACCCAAAGAACTTGGAACAAGCTTAAGAAACAATAACTTGCAACAGTTCCCCAAGCTTTAAGCTGAACGGAATAAAAAAGGCCAGCCTTTGAATCGAATGAAAGTATTCGCTTAAAAAATATGTGCCAAACGCTGCAATGTCATGTGATCCCATTAAACATTTTAATGTTAACGCCCACCATAAAACTTCTTTGTTGCGAACAAAATATCGTTATTGAACTTTCACAAGTTGTTTGTTTGGCGTTTATCTCAAACGGAGGCAAAAGAATGCAAGTGTTTACCACGCTGTACGGTATCTCTAATTGATATTGTTTTTCTTGTGTACAATGTAAAACAAATTTTTTGAGCTACTTGCTCTATAAATTATTTAATACAAGATGCGAAGCCATTTGTCGTTTCAACCAGTTCATAGATCTGCTGTAGAAATCTGACATTGATTGATTTTTTTCATAATTATCAACTCAAACATAGTTTTTGAAAAGCTTACTTGAGGTTGATGAATGTGTCAAGCAATCTGAAAAAACTTGTTGAGTTCTCTGAATCAAATCTCGTCTTGAGTTCTCTAAGTCAAAACTCGTCTTGAGTTCCCTGAGCCTTAAAGAGAATAACATATAATTGGTATGACTTAATTGATCACATGATGAATAATTGGATTTCTCAAAAATTCGATGAAAGTGTCATCCTACAAAATGTTGCTCTTTATAATTGAAGAGATGATTGATGTTTGTTTCTTCTGAGTAACAATGCTGTACCTGTTCGATCAGTGCATTAAGTAGACCACTTGGTATCATAAAATGGTCCGTGGTTCCAATCCTGTATCGACCTTTTCCTCTGCAAAGCAAAGTTACATAGCCATTCCTAGTCAGTCAAATAATTTGCATTTAAAGTCTATTTAATTTTTTATGACATTGTATATATTTATTATACTTCACTTTACAAATTTATTCTTTAATCTTTAACTCACGTGGCAACTAAGATCCAGCAAGAGATTAAGTTATATTTTATTGGTGGAATATGCGTTGTACATTTATTGTGAACAGTAAAGCTTTTAAGTGAATCTACATGTATAAGCATCCACATGAAATAAACTATACTGCTGAAAATATCGCTGTGTGAATTTGCCTCATGAATATTCAAGTTTCCTATGAAAATTTTAGTAGTCCTATGAATAATTTAAACTCACTGAGTGAAATATGAATGTTTGGTATTACATAATTGCCTTGAATTTTGGTTGACTACTTTTCTTATGAATATGCAAATTTCAGTAATCTTATTCATGAATATTTAAATGTCCACTGCCTGAACTGTGAACAATATCCAAAGCAACCTGATAATCCTCTCATAAACCTGTTATGATGTTAATTCAAAAATTCAAAAGAAACCACTTGATACTCTATACTCACAAAATAAAAGGCAATTAATTGCTAGAAATCATTACTCTGACATTATCAAACAGATGACCTTGACTCTTATTGGTTTTTAGTTTAAGTTTGAACAAACAATGAACAACCTCATGGCAACCAGCACCATCTTGTACATTGGAAAACATCTTGACATTTGTGAAGTGCATACTTTGAAATTCTACGTTATTGTGAAAGTTTTGTCTAAAACTTAACTACATTGTACTCCACAATAATTTGGGCACAGAAGGTAAAACATTTGTAACTTTGTACAAAACGCTGATTTCATGTTGAGTTACCTACAATAACAGGCAAGAAATCTTTACCTTAAAGAACTTGTAATTTAGGAAAAACTAAAAATAATATCGGACAAAAAAAAGCTGCCATCTGACAAATTTATGTTAAAAATATCACACATTTAAGCAGGAAAGATTTCTGACCCTAATCCTAGGGAGTCGTCACCAATTAGTTTAAAAATAATCTCTTGACAACTTGTAAACCAGACTAAAAGAAACACCAACATTTTACCTTCTCTGTTACCAAGCTTTCCTGTACATTTCTTACTTACACATATTTTATATAATTTACAGAACTTCTATACATAAATATTTGTGATTGGAGCCAAGAAGTTTATACATATAAGGAGTTTCTCAAGAGCCAGGCATGTTATAGGCCAAAAAAAACCCACATCCTCGTAGAACGTTCAGCTTGACCGCGACATTACGCCGAACAACGGGAACATCCCGTTATGAAGGAATATGTGTGTTACCAGTTTAAACATTCCAATGAAACGTTCTGTCGGTTCAACTGAGCAGTCGATGTACGCCCGCTGGAATATTTAATCGATCCATGTAGAACATTCAACTGTTTGGACTACAGAGACACTCCCTAACAGTGCCACTATATCCCAATATCCATCTATGGACTTTTGACCACAGAATTACAAGTATCAAACCCAAGGTCTTGATTCGAAGAATTTTTCTTAAGGAAAGAATTCAATACTTTTTATAGGAAACTTCGAATTCTGAAAACAATTTTGATACAGATTGTAATCAGAAACTTCTAGCACCAGCTACAATCCTATGTCTTTAATTTGGTGAGAACATTTGGCAAATCAACCCTCCTACCTACCTAATGCTCCATCTTTTCCTCTTCAGCCTCCTTCTTCCCTTTCCTCTTCCCATCCATCGCTTTCTCGTCATCGTCACCAGCCTCATCATCAGTACTCAAGACATCCTCCTCTGTTACATCACTGTCTGACTCCTCCCCTTGATTCTTGAGCCAGGACTCGTCGAGACCCTCCCCTGGGCCTAAGTTGGACAGAAGTTCCTCAGTGTGAAGTAACACTGGTTCATCATCACATCTCAACTTGAGATACAACTGATTCAAGAAAAAAAAAATCACTTTAACGGTTAGAAGTGCCAACAATACAAGAGACAGTACCAATCTCATTTCAACACTAAGACACACGCTTGACGCCTTGTTGTCAAACTCTGACTGGTTATTCAGAGCAGTCATGTAAAAATGAAAACCAAGATTCACCCTGGAACGAAGACTCTTAACGTAACAAATAAATAATTTACCAATTTCAGTCCACAAACAGAAAGCTCGGCAAGAGCAGTCTGCTCATCATGTACAAGCTTGGGCTTCTGTGTTCCATGCTTAGGAAAATATAATCCAACGCATCTTTCAATCCATTGCATTGGTTTGGACCAGACAGAGATTTAAACAAGAGTCAACGAGGTGGCACTGAAGAGGGAAGGGTGGAGGGGCGATTACCTTCTTGGCCATCGTGAGGAAATATCTTGCCGGTGCTTTACTTTCTTCAGATTTCTTCTCAACATTCATCAGGCCCAGCATGTACCACACCTGGATAACTTGATCATCTTCCTGCAAGAGGCCTTCCAGAATCTCCTCTGCTATCTGATAAAACACCACCACAAAGTAACGTATCAAACTAGAAAACCTCAGGATTACAATTTCATTCCTGAGGGAGAAAGTCACTTTGATGAGTTAAGTTCCCTCCCACTCGAATGTTAAGACCAAAGTAATGGGGGTCAGAATCTTAAAAACTTGGTACCACCTACACATGAGACCAATCTCTTTTTGGTAGATCTTAAATTGGGCTCCAAGAGGAGTAAGATGACTTTGTTCTCTTTGTTTTTCAAATCAAAGGGTTGTTTCTAAATCTGTCATCTTCAGCTTTTAGAAATCTTATCTCAGCTTTACAGCGATTAACCCTTGTTTGGTGGGAAATTAACTTGTTGGTTTTGTAACGTTTCTTACTTCATTCATCTCCAACTCCATCAAGATCTTGGCTGTACCGATCCTATTCTGGTAGCTCATTGAACAAGGGTTCAAGGGGTCAAAGGCCGGTCCATCTGAATTCAGTTCATCCTCTTCTAAAGCTTTCATCTTTGGTAACCATAGCGACAGGCTCTGCTCTATATACTTCTTGGCTTGCTGGAAGTGTGTAAAAAGTATAAATTTTAGATTATGAAAAACAACAAAATCTGTTTGTAGATAAGAATGGTGTAAAACAAATTCACATTTTAACATGTTGATTTTAATTCAATACTCGGGGAACCAGACAAAATGGCTGCAGTGCTTACCTCCTTATCGTCTTTGCTCAGCCAGTAGCTTGCCATAATTTGATACGCCTCAGCGCTGTCTTTATCCATCTCAATTGCTTTCTCCAAGCACTCTTTGCAGCTTTGCTCGGCATCTGCGGCAAGACTGGACACACAAAAAAGATTGGTCAAGACGGAGCTAGATTTCTACATATGTCTGGGATGCCACAGAGGCTGCAGAGGACATTGTCTCTAAAGTCACATACTCGAACGTCGTAGAGCGTTGTGGCCCCAAAGAAGGGCATGATGAAAGTTTTACTGATTAAAGGGCGTATCAAGAAAACTTAGGTTGAAGTTTGATCGGTTTTCTGCCTTTCAGAAGTCATTATAGAAAGGTTAAATTCTGCATAGGAATGGGAAAACATCTCTTGGGGTAATTCAAGCAACAAAAATGTAACAGTAGCGTCATTTTTTATTTCCCGGGAGCCATTTTATTGCTTTGGACGTTCTGTTACTGGTACAAAATACTTTGTATGCCAGAAAGAGGGGAATAGAGCCTTACCAAGAGTCTGTGAGGAACACTTCAGCCATGGAGCAGTAGGCACTAGCTATGTCTCCATTTGTTAC
>CM021544.1:12355950-12366103 GCA_010994315.2 Pisaster ochraceus | reverse complement strand
GACTATGACGCTACTGTTGAGAAACCTCCAAAAGACGGTTGTTTTCGACCTGCAAAAGATGAAAACGGACGTGAACTTGTTGCGGCGGATTTTCCGAACCGAACGGTACGACCTGGGAGTGATTTGCATGGAAGATGGGCAAATACGAGAGATGAACAAGATGTACAGAGGAAGAGACGAACCAACAGATGTGCTATCCTTTCCTTCTCATGAAGTATGATATTTATTCTTAATACTTAATACAAGTTGTTTAAAACTAAATTTTGTAATTTAATTTTAAAATTATGAATGAATTAAGCATCCCAGTAATAAAAAATATTATTATCAATCTTAGTTGGCTGCAATCATATTAACCACCCTCCCTAGTCCTAGTCATTGTTATTACTAGCCCCACTCACTAGTGGCTGGTGAAGTTTTACATAGCCTACTGGCTGATATTTCAAAATCCGCCAGCCAGCAGAGTAGTGGGGCTATAATTATACAAAACTTGGCATTGTTAAATGACAACGATTATGATTATGTATTTTGGGGCCTAGCACACCTTCTTGGGCTGTTATTGCTCTCTTTTAACATTGTTCTTCTAAGAGAGAGCCATAACAGCCCAACAAGGTGGGTCAGAGAAATTTCACTTGCTTTACGTTGAGATCTTAATACAAAACTTGCTTACAGTAGTTGTTTAGTTGCAATAGTCGTAAACCTCCCTCCCGACGATCGATCGTCCGTAGGATGGATGGTTAAGATTATCGCAACTGTTAATAACCGATTGAGTAGACCTTGATAATATAGACAAATTTCTGTTTGTAAATTGAAAGTAACTGGATCAATCACAGCTCACAGTCATATTTCTAACTTTCAAACAATGGTCAACATTCATTAAGCATACTGTTATGTTATGTTACAATGTGCGTTAAGTGACAAAGTCCTTGTGTTGTGTATCTTTAGTGTGGATTTATTCTGCATTGGTTAATTTTTAACTTCTCATACAATGTTTGGTTTTGTTCCGAGACTTAAATAGTGACTTTGCCCTAAATCTGATAATAGAAATAAACACATTAATCAAATGTAGAAACCTATACACTGTACTTGTATTATGTTTTCATCAGAGTCTAGCACCTGGCCGTTTACCTGACCCCTGGAGTGACCTCGCTGACCTTGGAGATATCTTCTTAGGGATGCCATATATTCAGAAACAATGTGAGCAGGACGGAACAGATGTCGACACAATAATGCCTGTAAGTCTTCTCATGATTTCAAAACTTCTTAAAACAAAGAAGTTTTGAATATAAAAGGAAAGCTGCACTCTTAGTTTTGTGAAGCAAGTTTTGTGAGTCCTTGTTCGAATGTTGGCTGCAGCTGTGGTTGTTGTTGCTAGGGGAAGACTATAATTAAATACATGTTAGGCCGTATCGAAATTGGCGGCTACGGCTACGGCTATGACTGTTGCTAAGGATGTTACTAAGGACATGCTATACTTCAATGCACAACACGGAACTCTAGCCGTAGCTGTAGCTGTAGCCACAGCCATAGTATGGTGATCAAGCCACATCCTGATCCCAGTTTTATGGCAAAGCTTACTTATAAATTTCTGCCCTTTTGGAATTCTTGGTACAAGTATGAGCGTTGTGACGATTTCACTTTAAATTCTGTATGACATGTCGCTGTATGGATTGTAACGCAGAGTTCGGTCTCAAGCAGTTGTATGGAATAATATCCGTTAGTATTCATGTTTCGCTATTCAGAATATCTCAACTAAAGTCTCACTAAGGAGTCAAATTTATGCTTTGATTTTTTTAGGTGCTTGTTACACATGGAATTTGTCATCTCATTGGCTACAAACACGAATCAAATGAACAACTCAGACAGGTAAGACATTAATGACTTACATTTTGGGAAAAAAGGATAATATTCAGATACCAGAAGTCTTAGATTACAAGATGTCACCAGTAACAGCAGATGTAGCAGGTCATGTGTTTAACACATTTCTGACCGTTTACCTGGGCTCGATTTCATAGAGCTGTTTAAGCACAAAAAGCAGAACAACAGAATTATGCTTACCAGAAAATGGTTACCTTCCAAAATACCATTTCACATGTACCATTTGTGACTGGTATCCTGCTCATTTTTGCTTAGCAGAAAATTGTGAAGCACTGAAAGGGCTAGGACTCTAGAGGTAAGACAAGTGGTTCACATATCCATTTCGCTTCAATTCAAATCTTCAAAAAGTTTTTTTTTCTTCAGAATAATTGGTTTTAGGATGTCTTGAATTTCTCCACAGATGCTGAAGAAGGAATCAGATATATTGACGGAGTACAACAAGCTAACCAACAGCAATTTGAGGCCCCTTACCCACAATGCTGAAAGTCACTGAGTCAAGAGACGATGCAAGAAGAAAAACACATTCACTCATTCAAGTTATAACTCCTTCAACATTAAAAGAAACTAGCCAATAACAGCTTCTATTTCTTACATTGAAAGTGTCCAATGAAAAGGAGGTAAATACAAGCCCCGCCCAAATCCAAGCTATCCAATGAAATTGCCACAAGTTTCTTTTAGCCTCACCCACATTCAAACTATTATCCAATGAAATTGGCACAATTTTCTGTTCCATGCTCTCCTCAAATTGAACCACTGACAGTTTTTGCTACAAGCTGTTGAACTGTCAACAAGTTCTGAAACCTTTCATTATTGAATGACAATTTTGTATTGAAGTTTATTTTTAACTATACTCTAGTTAAAATCCTTAGAGCAAACAAGAGGTGTCTCGTAATGATCTTGAGACAGTAGCTGCAGGAGATGAATAAACAACTACCCTCCAGTGTCAATGTATCCATTTATATGAAATAAATGTTAATAATAAATCATGTTTTTGCAGATCAGCAAGCTTATACATGTCTTATAAAAAGGCAGCTTTATAAAGAAAAATATTCACTTTATAACTAAGTAGTTATATCACTTTATAACTTATAGTTGAGCAATAGAAATCCTAATCATTGCACTTTGGAAAGTTGATTGTAAATATTTTGATACAAATAAATTTTGTAAATATCTCAGGGATGGTTTTTTTAATTGGAACTTTTTATTTAAAAAATGAGAATTGGTGCAAGAGAAATAAAACACAGTGATCTATCGTCTAGCTTTTTCTGAATATTTTATTTCTTGTTTCAGTTTAACATTTCTTAATTAATATTATCTGATCTAACAGTGGATTGTAATACACTAATTTGATGAATAGCTGAGAGAAATATTTAACAGGATCACACCATGAGTAAACCCCCCTGAAGAAAAATGGAACCTTCCCAGAAGGTTCTATAATTTAAATTAGAATACTGTTAAACAAATTGTTGCCAAACCCTACAAATATTAGGGTAAAATAATCTACAATATAATACAGGGTTGAGAAGGTTAATTTAATTAACACAAACAAATTTAATTATTACATTTACAACCCAAAATAAAAGAAATTAACGAGCTAAGATAAATTAAACAGGCTTGTATGTATCCCAGGCATTTCATAGCATTTTCCAAATCCTTTAAAGTTGTAGGAAATAATCCTAAAATAACAAGTTGTTAAATGCAAATATCGTCAGGATTAATAAGGATTGGGTAATCTTGAAAGGGATTAGCTCAGATTAATCCCTTGGCATAATCAAACGAGGTACACTGGCCTTGGTCTGAGTGATTTTCACTATGTATCTACCCATACCCAGCCCCTGTTTCATGGTTTTTAAAAACTCAAACGTCCCTGTGGTGAGGAGTTTTTGGGGGAGGGTTTTTCTACTCCTTTTTGAAATTTTAACCTTCTAACAACTACAATTGATTTTCTAGAAATAATTTCATCAGTGATTTCTCTGTCGTCATTAAATTGAACATCAATATTCATTATAATCTAACTAGAATATTTTTAATATATGCACACACATTACATGCTTTACTGAAACCACAAATATCCACAATTATTTACTTTATATAATATCAATAATTAATATTTAACAACATGTCCTCTTAGCCGTATTCAGCAGTGATCAACACAAAGGCCGAACACCATTTTACACGTGCCGACAATCTTAATTTGTTAAGCTATACAGACTTAAGACCGAGCTAAGGAGATTACTGTTCCAAACCTGATTTCCATGACAACACGTTTTATTCCACACTAAAGCTTTTTTTTTACACCTAGACAATTGTCCAATTTTACAGCGACTTCATTTAATAGAATATCTATAAGCCAAAACGCATGGACTTCAAGTATTTAACATCAATGCTAATTGAAGGAGTAACTATTGATATGGCAATATATCGATAGTCTCCCACATCTGGACTATCGCACAGCATGGGTATAGAGTCGGCATATAGCTATGTACATTTACATTTCTGCAAGTTAAACTTGGCTTTACAAGTTGACAACCGTTGAACCATCAAAATCATTTATAAGTTCAATAAATTTGATAAATTATAATTTACAGTATTATCATATTTAAACATTGACTCTCCAAATCTGACTTCCTTCTACTTGCTATTTCTTGAACACTATTTACCAATTTTACCAGCATTACAATAAACTTTTGCCAAACAGCGGCCATTTTGTTGTTGGTGTCCGCATTGATGTCTTCGACAGTAGCTATGACCGAATTTCTGACAAATTCTGTTCATCAGTGTTGCAACTACAGCCAGCAGCCAAAGCCAAAGCCGCATCATTTGGACACAGCCTAGATTTAATATTTAAAAAAGACTGGTGCCTTAAAAAGTTTACGCAGTGACCTATACTAAGTCATTGAGGTGCCAGACAAAATGGCTGCAATGTTTAAGCATCCATTGATGTTTTCGAGCTTATTCAATTTTTTTTAAGCAAACAACGTTTCATATCTCAACTACAACTTGTTAAAAGCTTCCTTGTGTAGGAAAAAACACCATCACACACACACACACCAATATAAGAAATGACAACTTGTTAAGTTTATACAGCCTTACAATAAAGTTTTGATGTACAAAAAAATCAACGAGGGATTGTTAGGAATCACAAATTTATTTTAGTTGTGGGGTTCTGAGAAGAAAGATATTCACTCAAATGTCTTTGTTTAATGACAATTAATTTTGAAACTCTTGAAATTCTAAAAAGATATTTTAATATTGAGGGAAGTTATAGAAGGAACCTGTTTCCTCAAAATTTAATTAAATTCTAAAGGGATTTACATCTTTGTAAAACAATGCTAAGCATTTTTACCTTAACTTCAGAACCCTACAACTACCGAGACAATCACATAGTAACTCAACACCCTTTCCCCCAAAAAACACAAAAAACACATTGAGTTTACGACCACCTCAAAAACAAAACACCTTGGTACAAAATTGGAGAAGTCAGACAGTAGCGTTTTATGTAAAAGCACCAAAAAAGTACACATTAGGATTTTTTGGCATTGAAATAGAAATGGAGCAATTTTACAGACAATATTTCTAGAACTAGCTTGAGTTTTCAACAACTGTCAAATTTAGAAAATTAATAAACAGGTTTGATTATATTTCTGAAGGAAGGAATAAGTGAAAAATAAGAAATTGATAAACAACCAGAATTGGAATATCAAAATAATAAAATTTGAAAAAACAAGATATTTTATAAAAAATTTAATCTGTTAAGAATATTTTTGAGATTTGACTGAAGAATGGGATGATGAAAAATACTAAGTTTGGGGCAAATATCGGAAGAAAGAAGAACATTTTGCTTTTTTCTTCTCTTTTCCTCCTACAGGGAAATATTAACTCACTAAAAATTCTACATGGACTTAAATGCGAAAAGTTAAAAATTCTACACAATGCGCTAACAAATCTACATGATCTCATTGAAGTGCACAGATGTTCTTTAGTTAAAAAGATATCTCTACATCACATTAGTGATTTACAGGTACCTACACTGAAGAGATGACAACAAGATTAAGCTGTCCACATACTGTACACTTGTTAATCTCTCTGACCATCAGATTAAGAGATTAACACCAGATTAAGAGATAGAAGAGTGCTATGGACAATCACTGTAATAGCCATCAGTTTAGTTTCTACTGGGACCCAAGAAAGGAATGGGAAATGTCTTGTTCCCTGAAGACATGACAGTGAAGAAAGGTTGTTTTGAACACAAAGTCCTTTACTGCATAAAAGGAACCAGTCTACTGAAATCTTTGGAATAAAGATGTCTGGAATTTGGAAGCTATTCCAAAAGAATCTCCAGAAAGGGATGTATATCCATCCTACAAGAGCCAAATCCCCCCGCCCTAAACATCAAAGCAAGCATTTGTTCAAAGAGGGCAGTTTCACATGACTAAGCTTACAGAAAATAAATGTTAAGCAACGAACAATAATTTTGCAATGCTTTCAAATGCAATGAAACAAAAGGTCAAAGGCCAAATAAAAGCTCAGGGGTCAAATAAAAGGTCGACTGGCTCTGGTAAGACATGCATCCCAAACTGGGGCCAAATTCAGAAATATGATACAGATTACCAGCCAGTGTACAGGTTTTGTATACCCAAGATTAGCTGGTAACCAATACAGAATTCCGTACTGACAAATACTTTTAATGGAATTTGCCAAGGACAGCATTTCACCCAAGACCAGCTTCTTCGAGGTACAGGGAGCACAAAGGACTTTAGCGCCAAAACATTTTACTTTAACGTACACTTAACTCAAGACAAGAGTTGAAAACTCAAGCAGGTTCTAGCACGACATGCCTCACTGATAGGGTAAGGCATTTCACTTGAACACTGCATGGGTGCTGGGTGAATGAGAGGGGTAAGATTTGGGGGTTGGTGGAGGGTTGAGGTGAAGGGTCAGACTCAGGGATAAAGGTCAGGGCGAGACATTTGGAATGCAAGGGAATCTTATTTAGGAACAACACAAGGGAGTCAGCAGACAGCAGAAAATAAATAGCATATTGACTTATGGACCTTTATCATGGAGCGGCCATTTTGTTTTTCTCCCATTCACATTAATGTAACCAAACAGAGGCTGGAAGGAGAAATAGTCTGGTTTCTTTTTGTACAATGAACATTAGCTTCCTTTAATGATATTGGATACAAGGATCATGACCAAGCTGGCAGAAGTGGCCAGGGTGGGGGTCAGTGATGAGATACAGAAGTGAGAGACTACCGGACTCTAGAGGATGCTATAATGTGTTAACATTAATATCACTATCTGGTCAACCAGAATCTACTAAGTTCACTATTTCTACAAGAACAGAACTCCATTACAAAATGCCTGTGCGTTTTTGACATGTGCGTATCCGACTGACCAATTAACTTTCCCAGTAAACAGTCGCTGGACAATTACCAGGAAAGTCAAACACGTTGCCCTAATCTAAAAGACTTACAATCAAATATAATTTATTATAATCACATTTATAATTTAAAACAGACAAAAAGTTGTACTCATACACATACTATCTTCTCAAGTTTCTTTCTTTAAGCAAAGAGAAGAAAAAACACTCTCAAAGAGAAATAAAGTATTATTAAAATTATTTTATAAATTAAAGTTGTTTACTTTTTGTTTACTTATGATGTAATTAATGATTGTGAATCTAGACAATTGAACCTGCATACATAAAAAGTCATTAACTTATGATTGTTGATCTGAAATCTTGAGGCGAATTTTCAATAAACCTGTTCAGCTAGAATGTGTTACTGAGCTAAGCATTCACAGATTACCAGCTAAAGCTCTGCTTTACAAATTCTGCTCGGCACTGGTCCCCAATAACAAGTGTTTAGCAAATTTGCTAAGAATATTTTGCCTCTTAATGGATTCTGACACAGTTCATAGTAAAACAAAGTGTCCAAAAAGATGCAAAATTTACAACTTTCGAGTCGTTGGTATGTTTGATTGTTTGTTTGTTTTCCTTTAATTTTTTTTAACTATTTTTTTTTCTGTCAGTAAAGTATTTCCAAGGCAGCAACAACACTTTCAGAAAAGCTATGTACTTGTTTGTGTGTGGAAAAAGATTTGAACGCAGAAGCAATTCAAGTGATGTTTTAAGCTTTGCATGGTGTGGACGATAAAGTAACTACAACTATCAAACTTGTGGGTACAACCATTTATAAATCTCTTTTGGAGAAGTGTTGGTTCTCAGAAAAACCGAAGTGGTCTTGACGTTTCGAGCAGTATATACTCGCCTCGTCTTCAGGAGAAACAATTTTATGAGAAAGCTGAAATTGAACAGTTCTTGATCATTTCATTTTTCAGCTTTACCCAAGACTGATGTATGAATCTTCGTATCACCATCATTTTTATTTCACATTTTTATATCCAATCACAACATTGTGAAACCTGTCAAATTGATGAATGGAAAATAAATGTTGTGAATAAGCGTTCAACTCAATGTTTGTGGTGCAGACAATTTTCAAGAGTAACTTGTGTCCTTTTTGTCGCCCTAATATTTGAATATTATTAGAGACAATGCATACCTACCACGCTTTGTTTAGCTACATGTATTCACTTTCTGGTAGACAGTTTTACGTACAAAGAACATTTTTTTTTCAACAAGACTGTTATTTGTTTATACAAAAAACTTATTCCAATACATTTGTTAGTTAATGTTTTAGCGATGATTTACACACCAAACAAGACTTTTTTTAACACATGCAGGGAGTTTGTTGTTATTTTTTTGGAGCCATTTTCAGACATCAAAACTGTTTTTAAATTGTTTTATCCTACAGGAAGCTTCTATGTATCTTTTAATCTACCAGCCAAAATGTCACTGAGATTAGGCTCAAATTACTTACAAATTTGCCATATTTTATACAATTGTATTGAAATAATGAATTTCCATTACACCAACCTAATGTTTTTACTGTCTTTTACTTAAAGAGCCAGTTGTTAATTTTGCTGTTGTTAAATGTTGTCTTTTCCAGTTCATGAAACTTGTCTTGATATTTTTTCTTCTTTTGTTTCTACATCTGTCTTAACTACCAAGGTTAAGCCAGCGGCCATTTTTAAATTAGCAGTATAGCGTGATTAATAGTCTGGTGACGATGATGTCATGTATAATTTCATAAAATCCAGGTTGTGCAGTCTTGGAATGTGACCAAGGTTGTCTCGACTTGAATAGGCTGTGTGCTGTGATGTGTAGTCCGATGTATAAACTAAGCTGTGTTACCCAGTCAGGAAGCCAGACCAAATGCATTAAAAGCCTAATATAGTGCACCTTAACTTTACTGCATTAGCAGTGAGATTAAAACTTCATCAACACTAGGTTTTTTCTACGTTGTGTCCTTACGTTTTTTTTTGTCTTTCTTTGTGTTTTTGGTTGCAGAAAACTACTTTCATTAGCTTGCTGGTTCACTGGCTGTAAATTAATAAAAAAGAAAAGTAGGTTTTAATTTCCAGAGGCAACAAATAAAAGGATTATTTTCTCCCAAACTTAACCAAATACTAATCAAAAAACTTTTTAAAAAATTCAAAACAAAAATTATAACAAAAGACTAGTGATTAGAAGTCTGGACGAGTATTTGCAGAAGACAAGATTTGAAGAAAAAAAAGTGCATTTTAAAAATTTACAGCTTGAAAATTCATAAAGAGGCGCCATATTGGATTTCTTTTTTACATAACGATTAAAGTCACAGGTTGAGACTGGTGCCTTTTCATCGTGGCTATTCCAGCATTGATTTGTTGATTTAGCAGTATGGATACCAGATTAATATGATGACCTACCAGTCATGGGCATCTTGCTTGTGTTATTAGTGGATGTCTTTTGTCGTCCCCTTGCCTTCATTGCTGCGATGTCAGCATCGGTTAGCTTGGAATCAAGTTTAGCTGCAAAGACAAAGACAAGGAGCTTTAGGCTGTATCCCAAATAACAGCAATGGCTACAGCTACGACTGTTCCTAAGGGTGTTTGCTAGGGACGTCCTATACATCAACGCAGGATGGTACGGCGATCCAGCCATAGCCGGACACGGCATTCTAATCAATGCAGAATATGGCTGACTGGTTTGATCTATTAGAGGCTATGTCCAAAATGTCGGCTCTGGCTGTGGCTGTTGCTAAGGGTGTTGCTATGAGCACAATATGCTTCAAGGCATGTTCAGGTGATGATCAAGCCATAGCCACTAAATCATACAAGCCGTAGCTGGATTGGGGAGGTTAGCTGAGGACCGTGACGGTCGGTGGAGAAAGGGATT
>CM021544.1:12312995-12330277 GCA_010994315.2 Pisaster ochraceus | reverse complement strand
ATTTCAAAACAGTTTGTGAAAAGCAATCACACGGACTGCAAGCAGATAATTCTTTTCCTCATAAAATTAGTGTGAATTTTTAAACATGAACAAATCGTCAAAGAATTCTGAAATCTACAAGTGTGGAATAACTCACTCCGTGTCCATTCCATTCGATCTACACCTCTGTCACACTAGACCTTTGACATTTTCACTGTTCTCTATAGCGCATAATAGAGCCGCTAATACAATATACAGCGTGTATAGGACAGCTAAGGGCCATGGATTTTGTACAGGATTTCACATGGCCAGAATTTTTTGTTTCTAAAAGTAGAATCGATGGCAGGCATTTATGCTGCTCAAGTAGGTCATGAACATGGTGGGCAAATAGTATCTTTGCGACCTTTTCTTTACTCGCTCTCAAATCATTGTTTGGGAAAGTAATAACCATATGTAGTGGACAACGTGGATTAATTTGTAATGACTTAAAGGGAAGGTATACATGTAGGTTTGGTAATCACTCTTAAAATTAATGGCAATAAAAACTCATTGGTTAGTAGAAGTCTACAGTAGCTTTCGATAGTAAAAAGCCTTTTAAGAAACATTTCACATTGATATAATGTTGTTATGTAAAAAGATATCAGTTTCTATGCCCCAAAATTTGAAGCTGAGAAGCGTAACTGTCAGAAACGTTTCTCAGATTGTGTATTCCTATTACCTGATTATGGAGATTTTCGGAGATATCCACATTTTATAGGATTAAAACAACCGAAGGGTTCCAAAAATCAAAAGTGTATTGCCTTTAAGTTACAAATACACATCAACACTGGCAGGCTTAGCAAACTTTGGGATCAGGTGGGCTCAGTGGTTACTTTTCTTGCCTCCGTGGACCACAGTTCGATTTACAGATTTACCATTTGGGGTTTTCCTCTCACAGATCTGAAACTGAACATTTCATCTCGTTTCCTATTCATCCTGATACTGGCGCTAATTGTGCTGTTGGACGTGTCATAAATGAATAAATAATCCCCTTGTACTACAGAAAGAAGCGTTAGAAAGTCAGTACCCTTTACAAAAGCAGCAATCAAAATATTCTTTCCTCTACAGCAGATGTTTGGTCACTCAGTCACGTTTAATTCCCCTAGAAAATCATGGCGTTCTCTACCCAAGATAAACACTGTATCTACGGCAGTGCGTGTGGCATTGAAACAGCTCACTCCTGAAACCCCACAGATGTAGTCATTACTACATGCATTATGTTGATTCAAAAGCCCTAGACACTGCGATGATTCCCCATTCATGTCTGTCCCTAAAAACCACAACAAGCTCACTGGAAATGTCAAATCTCTAGAATATATACTCCAATTTAGGGAAGTCGTGCGTGGCTGCATAACATACATGTAACCTCAACAGGGCTGCATCTTACATGTAGATGAAAACAAAATGTGAGTACGTCATACATGTAGGTAGGAAAGCAATAACAAAGGAAACGAACCTTATACAGTTGTTGTACGTTGAAATGCACCAGAGGCACACTAAAAATAATTCATAACACGTTTTAAAAACTCTTATATTTGAGATACCTGTGAAAACATGTTTTTTTTAATGCCATTTTTAGAAGACTGTTTTTTAAGGAAGGGGTGCCGGATCACTGTGCTGTTATCATGTTTGCACATAAATACCTTTAGATGACAGAACATGTGTTTTCAGATAATAGGAGTTTATGTGTCTACTTTTGTATTTACAAATTACATGCAGTTTCCTACAATGTATACTGTTTATAAATCTACTTTGATTCAGGACAGGAGTTATACAGAAGCTAGGGAGGCTATGGCCTTTGTTGCCCCTGGTCTTGGTCTTGGCCTTGGTGCCCCTTCAAAACTGTCCTACATTATAGACTTTAAGATTTTCCAATGGAGGTGCCCTTTGCACAATGAAAATGGCCTTGCCCTCTCTAAGGTGAAATTCTAGGCCTGTCTTTTACCATGATAGAGCAACATTTGAAAGTCTCCAGTCCAAAATTGGTCACATGGGGGCATGACCAAATCTACTCACATAAATAAAGAGTCTACAAGGGGCCAAGCCTGTCTTTGGCCGACATTTTTTTGCACCATAAGTCAAGTTTCTCTCTCTTGGATCAAATTGTTAAAGTGTGAAGAAACGCTAGAGCTTGGTCACTCTGGACATCAATCATGCAAATTTGTGTTGACCGCTCCATGATCTACCGAATCACTAACCCATTCTCCAGGGTGACTGTCCTAAGACACAGCTTGACCAAGGTAGCCCACAAGATGCCCCATCTACATTATGCATATTTTTAGGCGTCTTCTACATTTACGTTGTCAGATTGTTTGTCAATTATGTCTGTAAGTCAGGATATAACAACAAGAACATTTATAGTTTCAAAACGAAAGTGTTTTGCACAAGGGCACAAGTGTCATGACCGGGATTTGAACCCACACCCTGATGACTTAACCACCAGAATTTTTTGCCAGACGCACTAGACCAATCGGTCACGACATGCCACAGCTGGTAAAACATTGACTGAATCAACACGCTGAATTAGGACACCAACGTAAGAAATAAGATATTACCTAGAAATTAACTTATGGTTCAATTTTATCAAAAGTAAGGGTTTTTTTGTTAACGGGATGGTACTTTTCCTTTTCCCCAGACCTGGAACACTGGGGCTACCCAGGTTATGGCCTCTGTTGCCCAGGTCTCGGCCAATGTACCCTTTCAAAAGTATCCCATATCCTTTTTTTTCAAATGGAAGTGCCCTTTGCAAAATGAAAATGGCCTTGCCCTTTGGAAGATGAAATTCCAGGCCTGTTTTCCCAGCTGTGTTTATTTTAGAAAAGTAGCATTGATGCTTCTTTGAGATAATATATTGCCACTTTATTCAACAATTTTAAGTGATTATCACAATTGTTCAGTTAAACTCAAAATTGCTTTCCAGTTTCTAGGAGCTCTTTTCAAGGAATCTTGTTTACATAACAATTGTTTACTTCACAAACCTTTTCAAAATATAGGTTACATGGTCTGAGAAGCATTACGTGTTTACCTGATTTGTCCATCTATTACCAAGGCAACACTACGGATCTTACCATTTGTTTGGTTGATCTTTATTAGAGAGCAGACCTTTGTGTGAGAGCTCCTGTATCCTTGTAGCGATGGAAAATTGCTTGTGACCTTAAGGGTATTGGGGTTAATTGCAAAATGGTATGTATACAATATCTCTAGTTTCAGACAATTCTTGTTTTGTTTTTGTTCTTTCTCTTTTAATTTTTTTCTTTTTGGTAAGCCTCTTGTTGGGCATGATTGGAGAATGTTTCCATGTATTTTCCAATTTCAAATGGACTATAACAAGGGTATTTGTAGCTGGCAAATATAAGAAACAGGCATTTGCATAAAAAATGTGTCCATGGGCCAAAAATATGAAATAAAGTTAATGGAAATTACTGAGAAAGAGTGGTGTCTTGGGAAGCAAAATCTAAATTGGGTGATTTTTCTTTGACTGCGAATATTAACTTCCCATTGTAGTTCCATCATCTACAATGTCCTTATTTGAAAAGAAAATAAGTGATTTGCAAACCAGCTTCCCAGGGTATGTTTAAAGAACATAAACACATAGACTTAGCATTGAGAATGAGACAGGGCACAGTTTTGTTTCCCTAACCTAACCCAAACCTTGGCATTACTCCCAGCGCTGTCAACTCCTCTACAGTTTCATGACATAAAGAATCAAATTTACAAACCCCCGTAATGTAGTTAAATCAACATGTTTAGAAAAGAAGTCATTGATATCCACGAACCCTTACAGTACCAAACCACTGTAAATAGTGAAACGGTTTAGAAAATGAAATTAGGTGTGAAGCGGGAATTCAACAAAAGTAGGGTGTGATTTTCCTATATCGAAATATGTTTGTGGGAGACATTGATAAACGGGGGCATTACATGTAATGCAATAGAGACAGTATTAGAAGCAAAAAGTATACTGTTTAATAAATGAAGAAAAATATGTCCAGTGTTTTTTCCAAATTTTACATCACATTGTTCATACATGTACTAATGTAGATGCTTTGAATGTGCTTTTTTTTAAATGTTTGCTGGCGACTAAAATGTACTGAAAATAAAGTTAATCTGAGCACAAGAATGTGCAGTTTGCTATCTTTAATTGCATTATTTCTTTTTAATAAATTCTATTGTACAGAGTAAAAATGTAGGAATGTGTCCGGCACAATAAAAATGCACAAATACAGACTGAGTTTACCAGACATGTTTACATTCAATGAGGTCTGAGCAGACGCAAGCTCAAGTTTGCCTACAAATGCTACCCCTAGAAAGAATACGTATTGTGCACTACATGTACATGTGTATTGAAATACATACCCTGTATAACATGTATAACGTGTTTCACTTCTGTATACAGTGTTGTTTCAACAGTTTTATAAAGTCTGTGGTTTTGTTCATTCTTCTTTTTAACTTTTCCCCTTCTTTTCGCACAGAGGATTCCATTTCTTCCTTCAAATGTGTAAAATGTACATACAAGTATTATTGTAAACAAGGTACAATGTAGCTCTAGCTACATGTACGTGTCTCTACATTCAACATTGTTACAGTACTAATGTAGGTTTAAACTACATGTAGGTATAAAATTATTTCTCCCAAATGAAAATTAATCCCCAGCCTCAATTTCATATTGTTGCTAAATAGAGATTAATTGCTATGCAAATAAATATTGTCTGTACAACTTGTACAATATAGAATTAAATTACTGAATGCTGAGCGTAGGAAGTGCGTATTCGCAGACAAATCTTGCACGTCATGTTTCAAGTAAATATTGCCCGGCAAGACGGCCTACATGTACGTGTACACACAATTCCTGGATTGTATTTTATGCTGCCCACACTCATCGCTCCGTCATCATCAATGTACTGTACAGAGTAACGACGATGAGTCACTCGCTGTTCGCTTAATTAAAATACGACCTCTATGCATGACCTCTAGACTAGCTGGCCAGCACGTACACATCTACATTAACTTGCATAACAAGAGCATTTGTTTTGTGTACTATGTAAGTTACTCATGTGAAATGGATGAGAAAATGTGAGGAACATTTATTTCTCTAATTAAAATACATTACATCAGTTCAATGCAATATGCGTGCAGGTATGCCAGGCTTAGCAAAACATCGGTACCCAGAATTTAAGTATAAGAAAAAGTTCAGGATTAACAATTTTCAAACAAATATTGATTAATTTCAATCAAAGAGATCACTCATTAATCAACTTAATCAGTTAATTAATTAAATGATTAATATTATTACAAATCATATGAAGAAATATAAATTATCTTAATATTGTCAAAATGGAGGAAATTATTTCCGCACACTCTGCCAATCAGACGCCCTCCCTAATAAACCATGATTTTATTACAGGAAACAAAACACCCAATT
Source organism: Pisaster ochraceus (assembly GCA_010994315.2). Classification (NCBI taxonomy): domain Eukaryota; kingdom Metazoa; phylum Echinodermata; class Asteroidea; order Forcipulatida; family Asteriidae; genus Pisaster; species Pisaster ochraceus. The sequence goes on along the minus strand of CM021544.1, from coordinate 12,324,840 downwards.
GTTTTTTTTAAATTTTATTTAAACCAGTGATGAGATTTGATAAAAGTGAAGATTCATGAAATACGGCTGGCTTGCCTGAGTTTCCCCTTATTCAAGACTCAGAACCTCAAGGAGTGTTACAATTCAGGCTTACAGACTCTGTGGCTTCTGTGCATCACCAGAAATACAAAAATCCAGGTTTGGACATAATGTGGACTATTTCTAAACTGCACTTCTTCTTTCAAGAAAATTTGGAGGCTCGATGAGATTTGGAGGAAATCCTGTAATCAGGAAAAACCCTTGAGCGATCACACGCCTGATTTCAACAGACCTGATTTAACCACCAATTGTGATGGTATTTTCACAGGTTAAACTCAGGAATTTAATTGTTCTTTAAAACAAAACAAATGAATAAATCAAATAACCAACAGATAAACAAACCAAATAAACAAACAACTAACTAACAAACTATCTACTAAATAAACAAACAAACAAAAACAAACAGAACATAAATACATAAATAATAAATAATAACTAACTACATGCACATAACCAAATAAATAAATAAATCATGTTTAAATGAAATCTCCTCAAACATTTTAATATTCTTATCATCCTTTCATAAACAGTGTCAGTCTCATCAAGACTTACATGTACTTTCATTTTCACACAAAGCCACTCTCATTTTGTTTCATCAGCAAGGCCATGTTGCTTTAGAATTGAAAGTGCAGTGTTCATGTTGACAAAACATTGTTTAATATTATTGTGATAACAGGGTACAGATATATTTGGTCAGATGTAATTAAAACCAGACAACAGTTGTTCATTGTTTTATGTTCTTGTGGAAGGAACAAATGTAAATATTGATTGTTTTTATCAGAGTGACCATGCTTTGGTTAACTATTCCCACAATATACAAAATATTGTTTTAAATATATTAAAATGTGACAAATAAGAAGGAAATTAAATTCAAGCACAAAGCAAGGTTCTCCCCAGGTTTTTTTTATAAAACTGTGGGGCATTTTGGACCAAAGTTTTGCAAGTTTGTCTGAAACAAGCTGAATAGAAATGAGATCCTTGAAATTATTTTTCAACTTGATGTTTTTTTTTTTTAGTTTTCAAAGCTGTACTATGCGTTCAGGGACATTTGAAATGGTTATATTTTATGATCTTGGGGAATTTGATCTCAAATCTTAAAAGTAATAATAATAATGATGATTGCTTCCGTCTTTGGTATTTAAATTTTTGTTTATTTAAGTGCGTTATGACGGAGCGTTGATTAGAAACTTACTTACCAGTAGGCATTTTATTATCGATAGTCATATTCAAGTGAAGAAATTGTAGAGTCCTCCCAAAAACTACAAAGTTTCTAATCACTTTAGAGTTTGTTTTTTTACACCTGGACAGTTTCTAAAGAAACAAATCAATTTCAGCCCAGAATCTGAGACTAGAAAATTGAAACTTTATTAAGAAGACGATCTTTGCCGTCTGAAATTATATTACAAATGATTTTAGGCGGGCAGGTAACCACATTGCCTCAAAGTCAATCTGAATTCTCAGAATAAAATAAAGCAACTTGTTTTGATTGAAGATCCCTCTCCTGCCCTTGGCTTGTATCAATGACGCCTACCGTACAACGACAAAATCAGAACAGCAACACAAAACTGCCTGAAACTTGTCTGTGTTTTATAGGTCTCTTTGACGCAGTGGCAAAAGAAAATTAAATTAGCAAAACCAAAGCAATGTCGGTTTGGCTCACAGCTAGGGAAAGACATCTTGCAATGGAAGGAATTTGAGAAGTCCCAGTCTGTTTTCATCGAGCAATATTGCAAACAAAAAGCATCTTTTTGTTAATATTACCAACGACCCATTTCCAATTGATTCCCAAACAAGATCTTCAATAAGTAGTTAGAAGGAACAATGACTTCAAAGATACTGAAACACAACTTGAAAACACTTTCTTCGAACATCACAAATGCTGACGGAAGAATATAAGGTTTTAGTTACAGGATGTTATGGAAAATCATCCTGAACTTGACAAAGATTGCCACTGGCAAGGTGTCAAATGTTGTGCCTCATTAACACAACGTAAACCTAAATGCACAGTCCAAGCTAATAAGCATCAGAAAACAATTTCGTCCCAAATGTTGCATCGCAAAATATTTAGACTGAACTTGTGACTAATTCTTAATACTGAGAAGCAAACTGGTGATTTTTGAGCATCAACGATACACTTTGTGTAGCATTTTGCTACATGTACATGTATGCTTTATACTTAGCAAATCACTTTGCACTATTCACTTTGCTTAATCTGGATAATTTGAATACAAAACTGCTTATTGAAAATACAATTTATTTACAAAAACTTTTTTAAATCCCTTTGTTTACAAATTTGTACACATCTCTAAACTAAACCAACAACATCAAATGAAAGAAAAAGCAATTGATGCACATTTCGCATAAACCATATTAACTTCAATGAACGTTGTACTAAAAGCTCAATCAATTTATATAAATCTTGAAGCCCAAGAGGAATTTCCTTAATTTTCTTTTATTTTTTTGTCTTCACAACAAGCACTTCTGAATAAATTATCATCGTTCGTGCGGAAACAAAACTACATAAAAGAGCATTTTTAGGCTTGGACACAATGACACACAAACCAGACTAGACCTCTTCAGAATAAATTATCATCGTTGTTGCGGAAACATACATAAAAGAGCATTTTTAGGTTTGGAAACAATGACACACAAACCAGACTAGACCTCTTCTGCACCTCACAAAGATTTTGCGTTTATCCTTTCATTGGATGCATTGGGGCGTTAATTAATTTTCCCCACAGCTGTTGGGCATTTCTGCAAGAGCGTGTGCCTCTTTATCAACAACAGACATAATACCCGCGAGTGACTGCCGGGCAGAATTCTCATTTGCCCTTCTATGGAGTCTCATAAAAATGCGTCAAGTTTGACCAACAATGAATGACTTTATTTTTCTTGAAATTAAAAAAATAAAAAAATTCATGGGTTTGGGGTGGTACAAAATCATATTTTAATTTAATTTAAAAGGTAATCTCTTGAATTCTATTACAGCTCATGAAAATATATTGAAACAATGGAAAAAGTTATTTGTTTATATGATTGGTGTGCATGGCATGTACAAGCACAGTGCTTAAGCACAACAATGGGAATGTATAATATTGGACTTTTATAATCTTACATTTTTTAATTGATATTTAAAATATCTCTTGGTATTTTTTTCCGCTTGTTGTAAAAACTAACCATTGAAAGTATGTGTACTTTATTATATACACAAGGGAAAGAGTTGCATGTTTGGGTTACACGTGTTGGTACAATTCTTTGTTTATGCACAGGAAATCTCTCTCCTTGCCAGCCATTTTGTTTTTCTTCCATTCAAACCAATGTATAACCAATCTGAGGCTGAAAGGTAAAATAGTCTGGTTTGTTTTGTATAATGACAATTAGCATTCATAACTGCTGATGCATACAGGTAACAAGACAATACGGTGATACTAAAGGTCATTGGTTAAGCAAGGAAATGTGCAGTGTGTTAACATAAATATTTGATTGTTATTGTAGTTGATCTACTTTTACGGACAACTGTTATGTCCCATGCGTATTGTTCTTGGTCCAGAAACAACATGTGGTACCACAAACAGATTTATGTAAATTGAGTTGAGTCAATGGTTACAGTCCTCACTGTTGACTAAACATCACTCATAAAGTACAATTAACGTTCTCTGTATTGTTTACAGTAATAATGGATTCACAAGACATTGGTAATGAATGATGTTTTACATACGATACACCCACCAATACTACGTAAAAGCAAATACAGTCGACTGTCATAACAAGATCGCTACATGTAGGTTTGTCCAAAATACCTCTTTACATCAAAAACAATTTTATTAGGGGCTCCAAGGTCATAAAGTTGTTTTATTATTGTTTAGGAATGTTTATTTTATATGCTGAAATGTTTTAGATGTTTCTAATTTAGATCAGGTACTTTGGCAATAAAAATAAAATATTAACTATAGCCTTCACAGCTGTCACTGCGAGATCAATACAATTTACAAATTAGAGGGTCAAAGGTCATATCTATAGCCAGGGCAGTCAATGGTAGAAATCTACATGAACAAAGCAGCCTATTGTACAGTTGTTGAAAACTTACCATTTGTATTAACTGACAATTTTTAGAGTAGAACAATATTTTACAAATTAATCTCTTAGCATCATGATAGCGATATTTTTTCATTGGTTTTTATGATGTATTTTTATTCTAATACTGTACATTGCGAAGGAACTGAAGATATCAAAAATAATTTGAAAGATAAATTATGCATAATTTTAATAATATAATTGGGTTCTTTCTCCTATGAGTGATTTATTAGGATTAACAAAATCCATCACCATGGTAACTCAACACCCAAACTGTTGGAATCTTATTGGTGATACATGTACATATTATGCCTGATCCCAATAAAGTAATTTGATTTTAATAGTGCAGTCTTCCATCCAACGAATTCAAAACAAAACAAAACATACTAAATTAGATTTTGATGGGTTGGGAATGGTTAGTAAAAAAAAAAAAAAAAATACATGTAAAACCAAAAACATCATGGACGTTCATTTATCTTCAATTAATTGTATCCATACCTAGGCTGTTGGTATTCATTTCCTAGCAACAGCTTAGCAAAGCATGTTAAACGACTGCCTGCCTCCCTGCCTGCCGGCCTGACCTTGCCTATGACTGCCATTACATATTTAATACAAGTACTTGAATAAAGTTACTTCAATGAATGGTTAGGTAAGGACTGAGTCATCACAAATGTGCTCGCTCATGGAATGGAGAAATTTGTCATAAAAAGGTTTCTGTTATGATTGTGACCCTCATTTCCGGACATATGTAATCGCATCCATGAATGTGTAGAAATACCCCCAAGGTAGAATGTACAATGTCCCAATTAATTATAAGGATTACAATTTTTTCCCCATGTCTGTTCTTGAAAAAAGCAAAAGCCAACAGAGTCTGTCCAGTTTTTCTTTATCAAATTTATTCATTGTTCATCACAATGTTTTATGTAATATACATGTAGATGTAGATTGCTACAGCCCATTAAACTTTATGAGCAGACACACATAGGCCTACCGGTACATGATGCATGTCGGTGCAGGCCTTGAATTTCCTTTTTTTAGAGGGCAAGGCCAAAGTTTCCAATTTTGCAAAGGGCACTTCCATTGGACAATCTTAAAGTCTACGGGAAACCTTTGAGGGGGCGCCGAGGCCAATAGCAGGGGCAACAGAGGCCAGTGCCTCCTTGTAATTCCAGGCCAATGGGTGTACATTTTGTAAGATTTGTTGCCATTTTTAATGCAAAAAAAATGGTTAGTGGCCTGACGTTTCGACCCTAGCAGAGTCTTTCTCGAAGGCTAAAGGACATTTTTAACTAACATGTCTGGAGGTTAGTGAGCTATCAAGCAAGTAAGAAACAAACTCAATACCTTTGACAATGGCCTTAGCACATTTGTTGTAAACTTCCTCCTGTGTTGATATTGGTCGGAATACCCTGTCAAAGACAAACACCTTTCCCTGAAGAACAAAAAAACAAAAACAAAACATTATTCAGGTTAAGTACTGCATTAGAAACATGCACAAAACTTTGTGTTCAATTGTTGATAAGTACATGTGTATGGGAAAGGTAAACCTTGTAAAGGAACATTTCAATCAGCCACTGTGGTGCAGCAGATTCGAAAATGGACAATGTCGGTCCGAGAATTCCGTCGTTGAGAGGGCAAGTGTTTTCATTTCGCAAAGGGTATCAGGTTGGCTCAGTAGTTTCTTTCCCTGCATTTCACCTCATGTGAACCCCGGTTCGAATCCTACCTCAGACCAGAGCTCATATGTTGTGGATTGTGTTTTCAGTCCCTACCTGGTTGCGTGGGTTTTTCCCCATTGGGGCTTTCCTCCCACATCTAAAACTAACAATTTCTTCATCGTCTCCTGTTCATCCTCTTATCATGGTTATTGGTGCTCACTGCTAATTACGCTGTCGGATGTGTAATGAAATGAATAAATAAATAAAGGCTACACATGTACATCAAGTGGAAAATCTTAGAGTGTATGGGACACTTTTGACAGGGAAATTTAAATCCAAGCAATACCAGCCACCATCATGGCTTGCTGATTTTGAAGCAGTGCACACAACTATCAAACCTGGCATAGTTACATGTGGCCTAAATGTAAACAACAGCATGGCGTCCATCTTGGCAGCATAATTTATATTTTATGTTAACTGTACTTGGTATCCCAAGATGCATTGTGGTTTATCATGTATTCAGGCCTTGAACTTCGCTCTTGAAGGGGCATGGCAATTTTCCTCTGGCAAGGAAGGGGCACAATGTAAGTTTGTATTGGAACCTTACAGAGGGCACCACAGCAAAAGCACAGGGCACCACAGCAATTGCTGTGGGTGCTGTGGATTATTTCGAGGCCTGATGTATTAAAGATGGCATTGTGAATATGAAGTAATACAGGCCTGTAATGTACACACACAGTGCTAGTGTTAAGGACGAGCCCTTTTGGTGACAAGAGGAGTGATAAAGTTCACTGTGATGATGAGAACAACGATATGTAAGTCAGTGGCACTGAATAATAAGCGTTTGGGGCTGGATCTGTTATTGTGATGAGAGCAATTTATCTTCATCATCACAACATAAAATGATAACGGATGATGATGATTGTGATGGTAGAGATGATGCTGAAGAAAATTGTAAAAGAAATATCTACTGATTAGGATTAGGACTAATTATGGTTGTGAAGCCAAGGGCTCAGAATTAAGCGAACTCCCCAAGATGGGAAGAAAAAAGAAGGAAGTTTCAGTTTTAGATGTGGAATGAAAACCCAGATAATTATTCCAGGGAAAACTCACGCACTCAGATAGGGACTGAAAACCCAAATCCACTTGTGACATAGTGCCCCCGGCAGGATTTGAAGTAGGATCCCAGAGGCAGAAAGTGAGGAAAGATACCGCTATGCAAACCTGACCAACCAGAGACTACATTTCATTTTAAGATGTAACTATAACAAGATGACTTCAGTTGAAAGTACTATCACTCAGCTGGAGATGTTGAAGAAAATGGAACACGATGTGTCACTTAGATCATAGATGGAATACAGCATGGAGAAAGGAGTTGATAAATAATTTCTTGATACAATAAACACTCCCACTTCCAAGGAGCAAATTTGTATTTATTACAAACACTGTCACTGCTGTCTCAGATCCATGACTCAGAGTCAGAGCTCAAACTTTCACGAACCTTTCAGTCAGACATTTACATGAAATTCGAGCGCCAAGTTGCAGACAACACCAATAAATAGTTCAAAATGATAAATTTGCCTCTTGAACAAGATGGCTCGCAATCAAATATGAGTTTATTGACATGATGTTAGTTACATTTTACAATAACATAATTATTCGGATCATTTATGACACCTGTTCAAACTTCATCAGCAGATCATAAAATGTTCGACACAATATTTTTATTTGTTTATATGCTATTAAACTTAACGGATATACATCTTTGTCTACTAAGAACATATCAATATAGAAGTATTACTTACTCCCATAGAAACAGTATCATCTCCTTGGAATTTGGTGGCAACAGTTGACTTCGAAGCCAACTCGCTGCTGTTCATTGGCCGCACCCGACACACCACTTTAATATTGCACTCATCCGCATCTGCCATGGTTGTTCTTTATTTCTCAGTTCTGCAGTAAAAGGAATGTGGCTCAGTTTCAATCTTTGTTGATGTTTGACACAAACTCTACACTCAATATTGTTGCAATGTCAATGTCAGTGAGTCAGCTTCAATGCTTGCTAATGTAATTCAACGGGTCCTTTTGCACACAGCCGGCGATTTTCAGCTCATCATCGTCAGGTATAAAAACATTAGTTTCACCGTGAAATCGCCGGGATTGAGACGTCAGCAGGGTCTACGGACACCGTGGATTCCTTATCACCGACATGGCAGGATTTCAGCGGCAGTTTGCGACACTTTAGTGGATAAATTTGCTATTTACAGGGCAAAGACGGGGCGACATCAAAGTATCCACCTACTTGCCACTGAGCTAAATGAATGACATCATGTGCTGTTTAACAATTCTCGCGAGGTTTATGACATCTCATTTAATTTATTCCAACTGTTTCCTTAAAGTGCTTTTTAAACTCACATGAATTCTGAAGTTTTTACCAAAATGCTACCTGAAATTAGTTTTGGTATTTTCTGACGAAATGTTTATTTTCTACTGAAAACAAATTGTTCTTTTTCTAAGATTCTCGTTTACCCGTCACGTGGCAAATAAATTAAAGATGGCGGATCCAAAATACGCAAATTTGCCGGGAATCGTAAGTAAATTGACGTTAAAATGCTGAATGAGAACAAGTTTTAAGTCAGTTTTATTGATGTGTATCGTTTATAAGGATAAGAGGAATAAGCTGCTTCATTTATTTTGCACAGTGTTTCATTTTTGACTTTTTAGGACAAGCTTTTAGATTCGTCTGTGTGGGCGCGGCAAAGTTAAGACTCCGGCCGTACGGCCTCGGGGGGCAGCAGGCGTAAGGTAATCGGGCACCGTGTGTACTGCACGTGAGGGCGGTGTCTCTCCGGGGCCCCATCACGCCAATAGCCACACAGTTCTCGTAGTTTATACCAACTCGACCTTAAGAACAACCATACCATTTCTGTATCAAACAAAATTCATACTTTTGTTTATTTAAATGTCACATGTGTTCAGCTTTTACTCTTTTTCAAGACTTCACTGATTTCAATTTTTGCTGTGAACATCAGTTTTACTGAGTTTCAGTTTGTAAAAAAAGAATAATAAATATTACTTAGTGTAGGCAGGCCTATTACTTTAAATTAAATTTAATTACAATTTATTATTAATAGGTTAAATCATTCATAATCAATCAATCATGTGGTACTGGTTTTTTGGATGATCATGTTTGACTGGTTGAGTGCAAAGTTATCCCAGGCAAGTTTGCACTTAACAACATGAATTAATGACAATATTTATATTAACAATTTTTTTTTTATGAACTTCCCTTGTCTTGTTCTGCTTTTTTTTAAGGATACCCAACCGGACTTGTATGAGACGAGTGATCTACCGGAGGATGACCAGCAGCATGGCACGGTAAGACAATCAACAATCCAAATGGGAATATTTTGTTTATTTATTTATATACTTTGTTTCGATGATTACGAGTAGACCTGAGGCTAGAGAAACAATAAAGAAGAGAGATCCATGTTTTGTTTATGCTTTGTCATTATTAAACAGACAAATGGCAGTTTAATTTTCAAAGAAAACACTTGAGCATGCTCATCACTTAATAAAATAGTGAGAGATAGAGAGGGGAAAAAAAATTTGTTTCTTTGTTGAATGTAGGCTATGGATATTTATTTTGTTAGCACTTTCTTTTTTAAAGTAAACGCTATATAAGCGCTGGAACAGTACTGAACATGCACAGTGACTGTTTTTCGTGACTTCAAAATTTTACTGTGACAAATATTTGTTTGTTTGCCACACCAGTATTGTCATCTTGACTTTGTAATCATTTTTTTTTTAACCATACATGTACTGTAAACCTGCTATTATTGATTAAAGACAATACTGGCGATATATAGGAGTAAGGGTTTAAACAAAGTGTTGATTGTTTTCTTCAACAACAGGAAGAGCTGAAGAGTGAGAGTGTTGAACAACTCGATGTGGATCCTAATGTTGCCTTCGGCAAATTCAAAGACAAGAAGTTAGTGAGTGGTAAAATAGGTAAGACACAGTCAGTGAGACTTCCATTGGTTTGATTTTCATGGATCCATCAGAATCCACAGTACTTTATTTTACTTGTTTACAAGACTTGACAGTTATTTTTATTATTTATCTGGTAGTGAAACCAAGAAGTCCTCACAAGTTCCTTGCACTGTATTCTGTAGGCTTAAAGATACCTGCAAAGAAATCTTAGTTGATGCGGAAGGAAGACCCAAACTGAGGAAAACCCAAGCAATAATGCAGGGACTGAAACCCAATCCACACGCGCCAGTCCAGGATTCGAACCTGGGTCCATTACCCAACATAGATATTGTTGAATTCAGTGAACTTCTTGACCGAACTACAAATTATCAGGCCAATTGATTTATAAAGGGGATCCACGGTCAAGTTCAGTTGTGACCCGCCTGTTTTCCAATTAAAATGGGAAAACATTTACAAGTCTCTAGCTTCAGGATTCGAACCGGGGCCACAGAGGTGAAAGGAAGAGAAAGAATTCATTTTGGCAACCTGCTTTTGGATGAATTCAGTAAGCTGCATGACCAGCGTAAGTTGACCATAGTCTAACTTTAATTTTTTTCAGATTTCTCCGATCGTGTCAGCCACTCAAGAAGAACAGGTTACTATGTGCCAAGAACAGAGTATGAAATTGTAAGTACACCAAGAGAGCATGATTTATTGCAATACCCAAGTTCTAAATCACACCAGGGCCCAATTTCATAGCGCTGCTTAATGGTAAGCAAATTTTTGTGCTAACTGTAGCAGACAAGTTTGCTTAAGCGTAAGTGTATTTCACAGGTTAGCAAGAAAATTAGGCAGCCATCTTGCGCGTTCATTATAGATTTGATTGTTACGTCACTCATTTTCATACAGTAAACACCAGAATGTTAGCATGCCTTTTCGTGTACTTACGATTAGCAGCGCTGTGAAATGGAAATCGCACAAAAAGCACAAAATCGGCTCTATGAAATTGGGCCCAGGTAACAATTTCGTCCAGTAATTTTGCATGGCAAAATATTGACCCTGAACTTGTGTTGTGCAAAGCGAATGCTGTTATTGAGGAGCAAATTGTGATTTTTTGGTAGCAACTGATACATTTTGTGTAACATTTTGCTGCAAGTGGAAATTAAAACTGCAACTGTCTGTGTTTCTGCAGCTTGAGGATGGGACGGAGGTTAAAGAGACACCCGTTCAGAAATTCCAGAGGTTACAGCATGAGATTCGAGAGCTCTCTGATGAGGTTGAACAACTCAAGGTAAGCAGTAATATACTGCTTAGCATAGTCTGGCTGAGCAGTATATCATTACCAGCCAATAGACTAAAGCTACTTGTTCAAGTCTACTTGCTACTTGTTCAAGATTTTCACTGGTTCCCTTTCAATTCTTTTTGCGCAAATATATTTGTTTAAAGTGAACTGTTCTGCTCTGCAAACTCCTATATAATATATAATAACTGTTTCATGTTTTCCGTAGCTACAGTAAACAGCAGTAGAACACTTCTCTCTTCAATTGGCATTTACAATTGAACTTTGAAACTCTTAACTATTTCATTCGGGATTTGACTGAAACTGTAATGTGTCAACTATTAATTGATGCCTGGCAAATTAATATGTCTTGACTTTGTTGTGAAATTCCTAGAGTAGCCACAAACATTATATTAAAGGCAGCACTGTTCTTATGAAAAGGCTTAGCCCATTAATTTGTTTCTGTTATGTAACAAAGAATGTAATTTATAGTTATATAACAGTATTTTGGTCAGGAAAGAGCTAAAAATGTAATGGTAAAGACATTAATTAATCAGAACCCTTGGACCGTTTTTGTTGTTACTTTATATTTGACAGCAAACAGCTGAGGATTCCAAGTCTTCCAGTGTGACTCCATCAGTCATGGTGGAGCAAGTTGGATCTCTACAGGAGCAGCTGTATGGCCTTCACTTGGAGAAGATCCTCGGCTCTGATGCTATGGTTGAAGCTTCCGACCCACAAGGAACTCTACCAAAGTAAGATGGTGCTCAGCTTGCCGTAGTGG
>CM021544.1:12246914-12263361 GCA_010994315.2 Pisaster ochraceus | reverse complement strand
AACAACCATTAGCCATCCAGTATAAAAAGAAACAAGTATATCTCAGTCTGAATTGCGGAACAAACTCTTGATTACGTGCATAAGCGTGCATTTCTTTCCAATAAAATTGTATATATACACATTGTTGTTTCCCAATAAACAAACCTGGTATCAGAAACCAAACATTAATCTTATTGTCAGTTTTGTTTAAAATTCAGTTTCACGTCTAAAACTGGAATGAATGGTACCAATGAGTACGCCATGTGAAACGAGGCCCACTTATTGGAATTGTCTGTATGGACGATCAAGAGTCAGAAACACTCTTTTTCGAAACACTCTCAATTTCATCTTCGGTTCCGTCTTGGGGTCCGTCAGCACGATAAAAATCATGCACTTTATTGGGCACTGGGATTCTGAAAGCCAAATCTACATTTCGAAAAGGCCTTGATCCTAACATAACCCCTATGTTTACTTTAAGTTTTTGAAGTTCTTGTGTGCTGCGTTTATTTGTGTAGATTTATTTCTGGTAGTACCTTGGAGACAACAAGACGGATTGTTTAGCCTGCTTATTTGCGATCTTTTGGAGGTCACCTGTCTTTATTTTGTATTGGAGAGGTTGTTTTTTCCCCTTTTTTTCCTGCTATTTGATCTTTATTTACAAGTTCATTGAGTGCAATATCATGTAATTTACATATTAATATGTGTATAAATGTTTGTATGCTGTGAAATGAGGCCAACGAGCGGGAAAAGAAAATCTCATAACATCTTCTGAAAACGTTTATTTAGTTTGCGGTAACACTGTTTAATATAGTTTTGCTGTGTAGGTTAAAGGTGTCATTTGAGAATTGCCTTTCTATTTATACTTCCGCAGAGTGATTTTGGAATTTGGGAGGCTACTTAGGTCTGAAAAAGCACTGTCCAGCTTATTAAGTACTGCCTGGGCGTGGGTAGGAAATCGTCAGGATTACTGCTTTCGCTTATCAGTGGATCGAAGGGACTTGTCGTTTTAAACTTCACTGCCGCAGAGTGAGTTCTTAATTGGTCTCAACGTTTTGACTAGCCTGCTCTGGTCTCTCAGCCAGACTCATTGTGGTTACCTCAAGTAATCATGCAACAAAAAGATCCATTGCGGAGCGGAGTTAAAGAATGGTTCTCACGATTTACGATTTGCAACAGCAAGCTGTCAGGTATTTTGTGGTATCCGACGGCTCTTCTATCTCTGAGTATTTGCACCGCAGCATCAGACGCAGAACCTTCTTGAACTGCGGGTGCTTTGCTGCGTATATAATTGGGTTAACGCAGCTGTTAAAGAGGAATATCACACCGCCAAACAACAGGAAACGGTCATTGTTCGGGATGAAGAGGGCCACACTGTATGGGGTAATGCATATGAAGAAAGCACAAACTGCCATAAAGAGATTTGTGGTGATCTGAAGTTGATGTCGGCTGATCCGATCTCGCCGGCTGGCACGCAAGACGACAGTGCTGTCTGACGTCTGGAAGCTAGGGTTGACCCCGGAACTGCAAGAGCCTAGGTAAGCGACGTTGGCGTCGTTCCCTCTTTCTATCTGCTTCTTGAAGTGGCGATGGACGTGAACGAAGATCATGATGTAGCTGGTGATGATGATGATGAATGAGATGGGGTAGGAGGCGAAGGTTTGAATCCTTTTAAACGTCTTGGCCTTCGGGTGGGTGTCCAGGTCGGTACACGTATGCTGCTTCTTGTCATAGCCAAAGCCGCCGATACCAGATAGTGGAGGGACTGTCATGATGCCAATGGCGACAATCCAAATGACCACGACATTGAAAGCGAGGTTGCGTCTAGTGTACAAAGTGCGGTACCATTTCATTGGGCTCTTGATAAGAATCAACCTGTTGAGAGCGATGGATGCGAGGTTGAAGAGACTTGCACTGGAACTTGTGTACAGGAGCAAACCTGCGATGTAACAAGGGGCTTCCGTTGACCCCGGCCAGCTATTACCAGGGGTGAACAACGCAACGGCACTCATTGGCATCGCCAGCCCCGCCAAAAGATCTGCAGAGCTGAGGCTGACCACGAAGACATTAGTTGATGTTCGGAGTTTCTTGCTCAAGATGACAGCAGAGATGACCATGCTGTTACCGATAACGTTTATGGCCGCGATCAGGAGGAAGAAAACAGCCATGACTACTCTTACTTGATAGCTGTGGATATTCGGCATAACCAGTGTCGTGTTGGCCATCCATGAAACTGTCGTAGAATTTGCCATTGTCTCATTAGTATCCATTTTAGTGTTCACTGTCCGTTCTTAGTTGAGAAAACTCAGGCCTTAGAAAGTGAAGAAAAGATGAGCAAATATTGTGGATATCGTCTAGTGACCATAACTTGCAATTCTTGTCTTTCAACAAGGAGCAGTTAATACTAAAGACACGTAAAACAAAACAAAATACGTTATCCCCGTTTAAGGTCATCTCTTAGATAACTTACTTTCTAATTTTGTTAATTATATAAACGGAGATGAATCTTTGGGTTTAATTCAATAAGGGAATGGCATGTGTAGGCTTTTATCGAAGTCGGTTCCTGCCATAGTTGATACTTTATTTAGCTGTGGCCGCTCTTAAACCAAAGAGCAAAGCAAACAAGATTGGGGAGTGGAAGCTCACCCAAGTCACCCACAAACTCATATAGTGCCCATTTAAACAACAAATGGCGGAAATAATTATGCTGATTATTCTCTTTCTAAACACATGTCTGAAATTGTGACTGCATTTAATTTAAAAACTTACCCTTTTTTCAGACAACAGCACTCAACTTTCACACCGACTTTGTAACTTCTAGCTGATTGTTTCAACACAGAAATGCCAGAATAAACACAAATAAATCACAACAACCTTTCCTAAGCATTAATGTTGAGTGTTTTCCACAGGTTTCTCTTTGAAAGAATGTTTTTGAAAAATATTGTAAAGCTACGTGGTTACAAAGGACGTACATAACTAAGCATGTCACAGTTTGAACTGTTATTGTAGAGGAAGGAATGTGAGATTACCTTCAAATAGTATTATATTCTTTTTAAAAGAACAAATTCTCACAGTCCCAAATAAGGTCTTGTTTACATGAACAAACTTCGCTTTCCGGTTTATTCCTTATGAGTTTGTGCTTACTATTGTCCTTACTTTTAATGGTGCTATTTGGATAACCCCTGTAAAACCTGTAATGGGTTTGTAAAATTGCATTGAATAGTGTTATGACATGTTCTTAAAATGGGCGAAGTAGCTGGCCTGTGATGTTATCTTTGAGAGGGCAAGGCCATTTTCATTTTGCAAAGGGCACTTCCATTGGAAAATCTTAAAGTCTATGGGAATCATTTTAAGTGGCACCAAGGTCGAGACTAGGGGCAACAGAGGCCATGGTCGGCCCCCGTGGCCTTTAAAGTGTAATTACAGGCCTGGAGAAGGAAGTAGACAGTTTGTAAATATCACACTAAACAAACAACTCAGTCGTACACATTACACAAATACCTCAGTTGAACTAAAGGTAAAATTTCATATAATTTATTTCCACACACTTTGCACAGAAATTACAAATCTGATTAATCTTTCTTTTTAAAACTTCATTCAGAAATTAAGCCCACAATTGACTCTTTTGTAAATCACATATGAGGGTCACTGCCTCTAAATATTATGTTCGAATAGTTTGCCCATGTGTTCGTTGACTTTCAACCTGGACCTTTTTTGATACACTTGCCCTGTTTGCACTATTACACTTGCACTATTTTTGCTTAATATGGAGTAATTTTTCCAAGTTGAAGTCTGTCAGCTTTACTCGCTCCGGGGTGTTGTATTTTGGATGAGCCTAACTAGACTCAGAATTCTACGGCAATTGATAATTAAAACAAAGGTGAAGTTTTTCAGAAAATATATTTGACTTGTTTTTAAAGAAGCTGAAATACTTTCAAATATTAGTATTTTTGAATATTTATCATTGAATATTGCACCCACAAGGGACGTTACATGGCAAGTCTGCTGCCACCTATCGTCCCAAAGTCTCCAAATGGAACTGTTATCAACTGCGTAGCAAAAGTAATTGGGTCACCAGTCACAAGTAACATTACGTAACATTTTGGGTGGTACCCTGATGTTGCTGAGCTGCAAAGTAGCTTTCTGTTTTAACAGTTTTATGACAATGGGCCCCATGTTAAAAAAAAAAAAAATTAACTTAGTTTCTGAAATCCAAAACACAAAAGAAGGTGTTTGTTTACAGCTTCTTTTCCCTTTCTCTACAAGGTTTATCTAAAGATGGTATGTCACACCAACAAAACTTCATTGTGTTAAACCCATTCATCTGACGTCATCACAATTATCTCGATTGCACCATTTGAGAGTCAATAATAAGTGTGGTAGTATACCTCAGTCTGAAAATACAGTTGTTTCCGATAAGTTTGTATTTAGAATAAAAATGATTATACTCAATAATAAACCTGGTATCAGAAACGAAACATCTTATGTCAGTTTTAGTGTTTAGAATTCTGTTTGAACTTTTAAAACCTGAAAGAATTTACAAGTTTGATAAGTATTTCCTTGTTTAGAGCATTATTGTAAGCTGCTATTACTTATACACAGGAAGGCTTTGCACAAAAACTAAGCTATGGATACATGAAAACTACACAGCACTTTACAACGATACCCAGCTAACAAAAGATCTGAGTCCCATCTGGGCTTAATTGGGCTGCAGTATAGGAGCCATCTGGGCAGCCCAGTTTACATCCACGTATGTGGGTGGGACACGAGGCCCACTTGTTGGGATCATCTGTAAGGAAGAAGGGTCAGTAACACTCTTTTTGGAAACAGACCCTGGGCTGCATCTTCTGTTTCGGCGTGGGGTCCGTCAGTACAATCAACAATTATTGGGCACATTATTAGGCACGAGGCTTCTGAAAGTCAAAGCTGCATTTCGAAAAGGCCTTGACACTAACCATGAACCCTATGTTTACCTTGGGTTTTTGAAGTTCTTGTCTGCTGCGTTTATTTTGTAGATTTTCTTCCGGCAGGTATTTTGAGTACTAGTTAGTTCAGTATGCTTGTTAATAGTACGATCATTAGGAGGTACTGTCCTTGTTTGGTATTGTGTATGGGGGCGTTTGTTAGTGTTGAATTTCTTTCTGCTCATTTAGTACAGTATTATGCCATTTAATTTATTATCTTGTAAATGTTTGTATGCTGAGAAATTAATGAATAGAATAAGAATACCCCATACGACTTCTTAAACGTATATTCAGTTTGCGGTAACACTGTAATGTGAAGAGTTCTTTCTTGAGAACTTGTCTTGCTAATAATACTGCTTCAGAGTAGATTTTGAAATTTGGGAGACTACTAAAGTTCTAAGAAGAACAGTCCTGTTTAATAACTACTGCATTGGGGAGGTAGGCAGTCGTCCAGGAATGCCACTTTTGCATTGTGGATCGAGGGGAGTTCTCGTTATAGATTCAATGTCGCGGAGTGAGGTCTTATTCTCGTAAAGAAAACAAAATGAAAATATTCGTGGGGCCTTCTCTATTTAAGACCGATTCCCCTAACCAGTTTGCATGATACAACTATGTCTCGTCATACAGAAGTGGCACCAGACTATTAATTTTTCACCCAAACTCATTGTGGGTCCAGCTTTCGGTTTAAAAGTTTGTTCTCTCGATTTATAGTTTGGCGCAACAACAAGCTGTCAGGTGTTTTATGGTATCCGACGGCTCTTCTATGTCTGAGTATTTGCAACGCAGCATCGGACGCAAAACCTTCTTAAACTGCGGGTGCTTTGCTGCGTAGATAATTGGGTTGATGCAGCTGTTAAAGAGGAATATCACACCACCAAACAACAGGAAACGGTCGCTGTCCTGAATGAAGAGGGCCACACCGTAAGGAGTTATGCATACGAAGAAAGCGCAAACTGCCATAAAGAGATTTGTGGTGATCTCAAGTTGCTGTCGGCTGATCCGACCCCGTCGACCGGCACGCGAGACGGCAGCGCTATCTAACGTCGGGAAGCTGGGGTTGACTCCGGAAACGAAAGAGCCCGGGTTAGTGACGCTGTCATTGTGACGTCGTATCTGCTTCTTGAAGTGGCGACGTACGTGAACGAAGATCATGATGTAGCTGGTGATGATGATAATGAATGGGATGGGGTAGGAGGCGAAGGTTTGAATCCTTTTAAACGTCTTGGCCTTCGGGTGGGTGTCCAGGTCGGTACACGTGTGCTGCTTCTTGTCGTAGCCAAAGCCGCCGATGTCAAGAAGTGGAGGGACTGTCATGATGGCAATGGCGACAATCCAAATGACCACGACATTGATAACAAGGTTGCATTTGGTGTACAAAGTGCGGTACCATTTCATTGGGCTCTTGATAAGAATCAACCTGTTGAGAGCGATGGATGCGAGGTTGAAGAGACTTGCACTGGAACTTGTGAACAGGAGCAAGCCTGCGATGTAACAAGGGGCTTCCGTTGACCCCGGCCAGCTATTACCAGGGGTAAGCAACGCAACGGCACTCATTGGCATCGCCAGCCCCGCCAAAAGATCTGCAGAGCTGAGGCTGACCACGAAGACATTAGTTGATGTTCGAAGTTTCTTGCTGAAGATGACAGCAGAGATGACCATGCTGTTACCAATAACGTTTATGACCGCGATCAGGAGGAATAAAACAGCAATGGCGACTCTTACTTGATAGCTGTGGATATTCGGCATAACCATTGTCGTGTTGGTCATCCATGAAACTGTCGTAGAATTTGCCATTGTCTCGTTGGTATCCATTTCAGTGTTCACTGTCTTCGTTCTTAGTTGAGAAAACTCCTTAGAAAGTGCAAAAATAATAAGGAAATATGGTGCCTTTATTATTTTATCCTCTTAATTACTTGTCGACCAACAACGTGAAGTTAATACTAAAGAAACGTAAAGCAAAACACAAGACCTTATCCCCGTATCTCTGGAAAAATTACTTTTAAAATTATATAAAAGGAGATGAATCTTTTGGTTTAATTCAATAAGGGAACGGAATGGCATAGGCTTTCTTATTTTCGAAGTCGGTACGTGTCATAGTTGATACTTTATTTAGCTGTGGCCGCTCTTAAACCAAAGAGCAAAACAAGTAAGATTGGGGAGTGGAAGCTCACCCAAGTCACCCACAAACTCATATAGTGCCCATTTAAACAACCATTCGCGGAAATAATTAAAGGCAAAGTATACCTTTTTTTTTTTGGTTTACCGTTTGTTTTAAATCTATATAAATGTAGATGTATATAATAAACTAACCCGTGAAAATATTATTTCAAAAGGGGGTCGCGTTTTTTTAGATGTGGCCGAAAATCCGGAGTGAATAATGTCCATGCATGAAGAATACATCCCTTTTTAATATAGGAATACACAATCTGAGAAACGTTTTCGGCAGTAACGTTTCTCAGATTCAAATTTTGGGGTATAAAAACTGATGTCTATTTACATAACCACTTTGCTTCTAAGTGAAATGTTTCTTAAAATACTTTATACTATCGAAAGCTGCTGTAGTTTCTAACCAATAAGTTTGTATTGCCAATAATTTTAAGAGTGATTACCAAACGTACCTTCCCTTTAAGCTGTGTTCGCTTTCTAAACAGGCCTGAAATTATGACTGCATTACATCATAAACTTACCCCTTTTCAGACAACGCCACTCAACGTTGTAATCTTGTAACTGAATGTTTCAACACAGAAATGCCAGAATGAACATCAAGTCACAACAACCTTTCCTCAACATTAACGTTGTGTTCCTTGCTCTATGACTCAACTAATGTAAAATGAGTTGATCGCATATTGACACAGTCAACATCACTGGTAGGTTTAAACCATTCAGTATTTCCACAAGGTTTCTCTTTCAGAGAACAATACACTGTAAATAACAAAATTAATTAAAACGTACAGGTGACAACAAAGGATGTATGTAAATAGGCCCCTGTCACAGTTTGAAAATTGTAATGGAAGGAAAGTGAAATTACTAACAAAGTATTTGTAGCTTGTTGTTTGCATTTCACTTTAATTTAAAAGAAATAAGACCCACAATCCGATTAAACTCGTGTTTACATGAGCAGACCTCGTTTTCCAGGGTACTTTACTGTAAAAGCCCTAACGTTTTGTAAACTTGCGTGTTTGAATTGCGGTTTGAGTGATGACAGGTACTTAAAATGGGCGGGGAAGGAAATATATATTTATGTAAATACACATTATACAAGCGAATCAGTTGATATAGTTATGTTTCAACCTTTGCATAATAAAGGTTACATTTCAGATAATTTATTTCCACACACTTTTGCAAAGAATGTAAAATTCTGACAAACAGTTTCGAATTTTATTCAGAAAAAAACTGATATCAAGTTCATCCTTAGGGTAATAGCTGACTAAAAACAACAAAGTTGTTGCTTGAAATTGAAAGTATCCAAATTAATTCTAATTGTTTTAGAAGCATCACATGGGGTGCATCAAAAGCCAATGGGAGACATTGTTCATCCTTTATAGCTGACTAAAAACAACAAAGTTGTTGCTTGAAACTGAAAGTGTCCAAACTAATTATAGTTTGTTTAGAAGCATCACATGGGGTGCGTCAAAAGCCAGCTGGAGACTTTAAGACACTCACTTGTAAATCATTACACGATGCTATGTTAAGTAATATGTCTTATATTACAACACGTAGCTCCACATACCTTGTAGGAAAATACTGACAGCGCATAGGGACCTCAGGGTGATATGCGCTATATGAAAATGATTTATTATTGTTATTATATAATTTGTAATTCTCCCATGTTTATGTTGTTCTGAACCGTAGCGTTTATAAGAATTAGTGGGAGGACTCGCTATGTCTTGCGGGGATCTCCGCTGACCTGCCAAAGGCAAAACTCCCTATAGGTCCATTGCATACGAATGTCCTCATGGAAAATGTTTGCTATGTGAACTGATGAGTGACCAGCGTGATATGACAAGTCCGCACCATTGTCTCAATTATGGCAGGCTGTGACGCATGGTTTTGTGCGCCCTCTAGCTCATAATCTCTGAGCATACACACATTTCTGAAGACAGGGGATATTACTTAGCAAGTCTACTGCCACAGAGCGTTCCAAACCCTCCAATTGGAACTAGTCATCACCTAGGGTTAAGCAAAAAAACTTCCTTAATAAATTAGTTTGCTGAGCAAAAATACGCAGGGAACCAGTCGCAAGTACTGTACATTACCTAACATTTTGGCTAGTAACCCGTTGTTGCTGTACTAAGCAGATTTCTGTGCTTAACACTTTTATAAAATTAAGCTTGGTACTTAAACTTAGTTTTTTATTTCCAAAACATAGATGAAGGTGTTTGTTTAAACTATATGTATCAACCTTAAAGGTGTCCCACTTGAAAGTGGTATATCACAAAACCAAAACTGATCTATTCTTAGATAATTTTGTATGAGTAGTTTAATAGTTCCACTATATTGCACGAAAGGTTTGTGCGCATATAATTAAGTAACACCATCGAGACGTGTTCTATAAGATTGGCTCTGTGTTATTCCAGTTAACCACAGCATCTGGCCACCTACAACAACAAAAAAACAAAACAGACAATGTCAATGTTAAGAGAGAATGTCTAGGTGGATGAAGGTGGGGTGAAATCTGGGGTGGAGGTGGAGGGAGACACAAGGAATGTTTATTAACCTTAAATGTTCTTGAAAGTCTAGAAAGAAGAAACAACATTTTATATTGTGTAAACAAAATTACTTTTATTTTATCATTATTATTATGATTATGATTATTATTTTTTTTTTTGGGGGGAGGATGGTGCGAGACTGCTGAAAAGTTGTCTCATGCACTACAAAGTTGTTCCTTTGGTATGCAAAATTTGCCTAATTGCCTGTATAAATGGCCTCATGTAACAAGCCCATATTTTCTGGCTTATAATTGTTTGTTTTATGAATAATATTAATAGAACAAATAAGGTGGAAAACAAATTCTTACTTTGTTCTGATGCAGTGCTCAAGTGGAGGTACAAGGTCATCGTCATGGTTATCTTGGCAGTTCTGTGTTGTGTCTATAAAAGCAAAAAAACCAACACAGATTAGCAAAATTGTTCAAATTTTGTTTGGTACACAAGATCACTGACTAACTCAGCGACAGTACAGTAGCTAGTGCAAATAGAGTAAGCAGGAAGTAATTTTATAAAAACTAAATTTTCTCAACCATGGTAGGCAAGATTTATCACATGGTGTTACTGCAAACCGGAGCCATACACAAATTCCACCATACAGCATCAAATAATCTTACACCGCAAAAAAAACAACAAAAAAACAACAACAACAACAACAACACTCAAAAGATTCTCAACTCACCGATACTGAGCTTAATCTCATCCTGCTGTCTGGATAATCCATCATAGTAATATAGATCAAACCGACGCTCCACTTTCCAATCACTGAGTAACTCTTTCTTCAAGCAGAACAGAACGCTAAAATGACTCTCGCTGCAGACAACCCAGATCGGATAGCGCGGCGTCTTATAATTACTTCCAACCTGATTTGGAACCAAAGTGAAAATAAATTCATGGAGCAGCATCTAAGATTTCCTTTGAAAGTGGAGCTCAGAATGTCTGCTGAGCGTTCTATCTATCAGAAGTAAAATGTTTGAAAACGAAGTTGTGGAACACCATAGATTTTCTACCATGGAGATGGGGGAGGGGGTTGGGGCTTGGTGTGGGGCTCATAACACCCACCGATGTAACTCTACTCTAGCTACAACTCCCCTTTGACATAAGAAATGTAACCAAATGTTATCTCAGTCTTTGGACTTGTTTCTGTTATCCAATTTAAACCGGCTATCAGATGACCAATATCCTCACCTTGACCGACCCGTAATGTTCAAACAACGAGAGTAGTCCGATATCACTTCGACTATTCAGACCTCTGAGTATCATCTTATCCTCACTCCCAGAGTCTAACTCCATCACATCATTGAAGACATTGGAGACTGCTCTGCCCGTGAGAAGGAGGTTGACCATATCCTATACAAAAAGAAAATTATCAATTTCATAAAGTGGCATACGGTGTATAGTCAAACCAAGCTTTCTGTTGAGCAAAAAATATTACTTAACTCCTTCGCGAGCAACAAAATCAAGGGTTTCAAAAGTGAGCAATGTGTGCTTTTTGTGAAATACTATTTCCATAGAAACCATGGTTATTAACATAATATTTTCATACCTGTGTACAGTAGCCATGTGCTCCCATCAGCTTGTTGGTCGGCTCATCCATGTCACCAATGACCCTTGGGAGACAATGCCAAAATTATAAAAATCACTTCGTCAAAAAGATGTCCAACCAGCTTAATACTAAGTGATGTTTGAAGCTTCTCCATTCTCTTGGAGAGAAGCAGAGTACGGTACAAAGTTTGAAACCTCCAGACCAAAGCAACGGCTCTTTTCAGAGTGAACACTCCTTCTAAATGAGATTTAAATGGTTGTACCTATACGTTTTACTAGCAATCCTTTTTTTTCCAGCTTCATACTGGTACCAAGGATATGAATCCAAAATGGTGCAAGACCATTTGTCTTTGGTTTGGTTCATTTGAATGGTCACACCACAATAGACCCCTTGCATTGGCTGCAATCGTTGAGGTCATACAATGGAAACCTGTACAATTTGAAATAAGCGAGAGACTTGCACTGTCTATAGAAGTCTACCAACATGACATACTTCTCTATGGTTCTTGAAAGTATTGTAGAGTACAGAGCTAGTATACAGCCACTGCATGTGTTGGACTCGTAAACACCGATGTGAGCTAAAACAAACTCCACCAGTTCTTCTCTCTTCTCGAAGTGATTCAGAATCAGCTGAGGAGATTAAAAAAACAGATATTGGCAAAAATAAAAATATTGTATGAGCACAAGACTTTCTAATTGTGCAGTTTTGAAAACTTGTTTTAAGGGACTTTCATAATTCATAAAAAAAAAAATTTAAAAATAAAATAGCCTTTCTGTTAATTTTATGAAAGCCTATATATAGTATTAAAAAACCTTGAAAATAACTTACATTTTCTGTGATTCCATCATTTTTGTATCTCCCTGACGAAGTGAATTGTGACCTTGATGACAGTCTGAAAGGGCAAATAAATACTAGTTTATATCTTTAAAAATATTTGTATATGACAAAACAAAAATAAGTATCATTGGCAAATGACAAGAAATGAAACCACAAATTTGTTTTCCAACAACCAAGAATGTCTCACAAAATAACTAGGTGCAACAAAATTTATTCCCGAGTCTAAGACTTACGTGACAATGATGGCATGCTTCTTTTCTCCTGCTCTCCAAACAATGTCACAAAGAGCCAAAGCTAAACACTGACTTCTATCTCGACTTGTTGGCTGTAAACTCGCTACAGTGGAGATCTTGTTTTCTCCAAAGAGTAAATGTTTCAAGATGCAGGCTTGGATAGATGCCAATACACCACACGGTCCACCCTAAAATAATTAATAAGATTTGCAGAACAATGAGCTAGTTCTTATGCTGTCTCAACATTCATTGTTTACCATTATATTGATAAACGTTGGCTAAAGAATATTTCTTAGAGAATATGCAACTTTTTTGTTTTTAAAAATCCAGTGGAAGTTTTGTCACACCAGGTGCTCCCTTTTCCAGAATTGTTTAAGTTCCAGTTTAGGGTTAGATGATGCAATGAAGAGCTGAATGATTCAAGCTTAAAATTTGCTTGGTTCTAAAAAATCTTTTCATACAGGCCTAGCTAATGTTGATACAATGAGACCACAGAAGAAATATCACTGTTGTGGTGACAATAACTAAAGTGGAGATATGAGTCCTAATTTTTACCTTGTGTTTATTAAACGTTTAATTTTTAAATGGCTTCTGACTGGCACCCCCGAACACAGATATTGACAAAATAGGGAGACCGCCAACAACATAGGGCTAGATACTTCAGTTAGAAGAGCACCAGCACGTCAATCCAGAGGTCCTTGGTTCAAATCCCGCTCTAGTCAATTTTTCTTTGCTCAACCCCAAGTATTTATTTTTTCTTTGCTTTCAATAATTCTGTCCACAGGCCAAGCTGTCGTTGACCAAACAGAACCCAATTGGAGATACCATTATCAGGAAGACGCTGATCAAAATGAAGATATGGCTCCAACTTACCTTGTGTTGTACGATGCCAAACTCCAACTTATTGAGGTCATTAAACCCAAGCCCTTGCATCTTCCATTCCTCGTTGAATGCACCAGACGTAGAACCAAACAACAGATTCTTCAGCTCCTGGATTCAAATCAAGGTATAGGTTTACTTTTATTATTATAATAAATTTCTGGTAATAAACCCAAGGATGCCTCATAAGTGAACTTGGTCACTTTAGCTCACAAACCTGAGGAAACCTGTAAACAAGGGTGCTTCTTACGTAAGCCAGAAACACTGGGGTGAACCCCTACTCTTCCACGATAAGTGTTCTGGGTTCTTTTACATGCACTAGCCTACTAATCCTAGTTCACAGGACCTACAGCTTAAGTCCCATCCAAAGGACAAAGCAATTATGGAAAAGAATCTTGCTCTGGGACACAAGTGTCGAGACCAGGACTCGAACCCACACTCTACTGATTACACCAGAGTTCGAGTCTGGTGCTCTTAACTGCTCGGCCACAAGTACATCCTAAATAATAATATTGTTGTGCTTGGGTTTAGCATCAGCGAGCCCAGAAAAAGGTTTTGCATAAAAATGGCAAGCGTTTTTCAAAGAATGATACACTCTTAGAAAGTGTAAAGTATTTCAAGGACCATAAATTAAAATAAATCTAAGAATGTGTTATTCAAACAATGCCTCATGTGTTGGGTGCTCATTTATCTTGTCTTACGATTGCCTGCTGTTGCGTGATGGGTCTTGAATCGGCTGCTTTTGAAGTATTTTTGGCTATGGGTCTCAGCTGCAAATTGTTAAGGTCATCATCAAAGTCATCTATATCTCCCAGCTCTATGTCTCCGAGGGTTTGCTTCACTGTCGAGGCTCTTCTAAAAAAGGAAAATCCAAAACAGATTTCTTATAAGGCAAGACAACAACAGTGGCTGAAGATTATATCACTTCTTGAAGTGATTTAATAGAAGGAAAATGGCTTAAAAAATCAACCGGGGTAACAATGATTTGTTGCCTATAACTGAAAGAATGACGCACCCTTTTTCCGCCTCTGTCTTCCCTTTTGATGTTTTCCCCTTAGTTCTCCCTGATTCGGGTCTAGGTCTCCCGGATGCAGAATTACTTCTTTCTCTTCCTCCTTCTACATTCTCTCCTGCTACACTGCCTTCCATGTCTGTAACAGACCTGCGGTTTCGAGACTCCGGACGTCTTGTTTCGGTTTTGATTATGGAGTCATCATTTTCTGAGTTTTGTTGGACTGGAGGGTCAAAATTGAAGCCTAAATCTTTGAGACGGTTGCGATTTGAAGAGGATTTCTCAGAATCAAGTTTGACTTCATGACTAGACTCAAGGGATGAGTTGAAGTTTGTCCTACTTGGTGTTGCTTTCTTTGATGCTTTCCTCCTGTCAGTGCTCTGAAGTTTAGATAGACAAATATCATTCTCACAGACTGATATAATTTCTGGCATTTTCCACAAAATTAAGTTAGTAGATAAAACCTATATTTGTAAAAAGCATTTTTCAGTCGTCTGGAGTTGTAAGCTTTTGGTAAGATCACACTTTTTCTTCACATTTGTGATTAGATTAATTATTATGTTAAGCCAAACTGTAAACTCACATCAAGGCTGCTAGTTATCGGCCCACCAAGACCTCTGCTTCTAGAGGCACTTCCTGGTCGCACACCACTCCTCTTCGGTAGTGCTTCTTCTTTGACAGAAATCCCACTGCTGCCACTATTGTAAGGTTTCCCAATCAGTCTCTCCTCTGCAGATCCTGGATAGGTCTCAGGTTCTTTGACCATTGGTCGTTCCCTGATGGTAATGACCGGAGTAGGGACTCTATTCGGTCTGTAAGTGCCGCCTAGGTCTTCTTGAGGTAGGCCAGCTCCAGGCTCTACAAAACAAAACCAATAATAAAATACAACAATTTGGTTAACTGTTAATCTATACTGAAAGATAGCAAAGATAAAAGTACAGAATGAAGTTTAATTCACAAAGTAAAAAAACAAAACAAACACAAAATGGAGTAAAAATTTCATTGTAAACTTATTGTGTAAACGGGCAAACAACATTATAAAAAGGAGAATTCCCAACAGGGGTGGAAAGTTAAATAACAGAACACTTACCTAGCTCATTCATATCATATAGTGATGACTTAGCTGGCTTAGTTGGAGAAGTTTTCTTACTCCCTCTGTTCTTTTGACTACTGCTACTGTTGATGTTAACTCCCCCATGTCGGATCTCCTCTGAAGTTTTCTCACTACCACTAGAGGGTGCACTGTCTCTTGTCCTAGATGACCCAGATGATGAAGTTTGAAGGCCATGAAGCGGGACAGAGTCTGATTTAGAAGAGGAGTTTAAAGCTCTCTCTAGAAAATATTTGGTGATGATTTCAATCATGGATCGTAGCGGATCGGGCTGCTCCTAGTTTAAAAAACAGCACAACATTTGTTAAATTTACATCAATACTATTGACAATGTCTCTTTCGGGATGTTGTAAGCTCAGAATGATTCAAATTTTCAGGGCTGGCTCAAGCTAAAAGAAACTGCAAAGTAAATGGTCTAGGATAGGGTGCAAAAAGGAAAAACAAACCATAGAACCTGAAAATTACAAAGAAAGAGAAAGAGAGGCACTGAAGTTTCATTGTCACCAACTAAGAGCATTAAACAGCAACTTACAGCCTATTTTTCCAATTATTTTGTGGTTAAGACAAAACAAACTAACTTTATTTTTCTTGAGTAGTCTCTCAATGTTGACTTCTCTTGCTAACTGCGCTCTGTTACTGATGCTATCTTCTGTCCTTGGCATTTCTTGATCCATTGACGAAAGACTTGATTTAAGTCCCTGTAATTGGGATGAAACAAAGCAAACAAATTATTTAGCAATGTTCCAAAATTAAATTCTAGCAAATAAAATTTTTACATCAACACATAAATTAAAACGAAAGTTGCTGCGGTATTCAGCAGAGTTTTTTACGTTTCATTCAGAATAAATTAAACGCTGGGTCATACTTTGGTAATGACCCCAAATCTTTTTTTGCAATTTTTATCTGAAAGCTTTCTGGTATTTAAACTTAACTGTAGTTAGTAAGCATCTTGCAAAATCATTTCGTCTGATATGCTCTATTGGTTAAAATGCAATGAAAACATTAAATCTAAAATTGAGAAATGATTCATGAATAAACCATTTCTCAGATTTCTGAAGGTTGGTGTCCATTTGCAAATGCTGTGGCCAGACTCCAGAGATGCAGTTGGTACCTGCTGTTGAGTGTTAGTTAGTGTAACCTTGCTAAATGTGGATTGTTTCTACATTACTAGGGAAATACCGTG
>CM021544.1:12221467-12235805 GCA_010994315.2 Pisaster ochraceus | reverse complement strand
CAGCCACAGAGGGCGGTAGAGGAGGAGAATGGACAATTATTATTATCAGTGTGAAAAAAATCTACTGAGTATTGAGATTAATCGAATACCAAAGAGGGTGTGTCGAAACAATTATAAAGAATTTAAGTTGGAATTGGGGGAAAAAAATCCTCTCTGAAATTCTCTTAAATTTTGAATAACAATCAGTGCATAAAAAACATCCAACATCTTATTATTAAAAGCAAGTTTGTTTTTGTTACTGATAACTTCGGTATGTATAAACTTATAAGAAGACAACATTATCAAAGTATTTATTATAAAAATATTTATAGTGTTATAATTACCATAAAGTTTTCTAACCTCGTGGAATTCGTGCATTTATTTATTACTAGATGGATTATTGTTTTCAATGGTACATAACTGAGAATAATAAACAAATAAACATATTTTGTGTTGTATTATCTTAGCAAAACAGGATGGAGAATACTTATTTGCTTTGCATTTGCCCTTAATGGATACAAATATAAATCTCTCACTGTCGCATAGTTTAAAAGGGCTCATGCTTTCTTAATGACCTGGAGATGGCGCTATACTCAGCTGCGAAGAAAACATTTTAAAGGCGCGTCTTCTAAAAGCTGAAGGTACAGTCTAACAAATAGAACAGCACAGAGAAGAAGGGCTTCACAAAGAACTCATATTGATCTTAACTGTACATCAATCTTAACTGCTAAACAACGTGTGATGTCATAATACAAATCACTATGGTAACGCTGACAACTCATCTTAAGACGAATCTTAAGACGAACCACAATTTAAACCAAATTGATGTAAATCCAACAGCACGAAATCCAGCCGCTTTAGTATCGTATAAATCACTTGGCTTCCATCTTTGATGTCAAACAATGGAAAGGTGCACGCGTTTACGCGCTGCGCAAGACTCTCAGCCATTGATAGCTCTTCATTAACTGTAAGAGGACTGTTTGGGGCCTGTGACGTCATTTGTAAGAGCCTATCGTGACACCTAGAGGCTTTCCTCCATGGTGTCACCGACATCCACCTCCTCCCTGTTGTAAAAAGACTTATCAACTCGCGATCTAAACTACTTCTTAAAGCTACACTTATACAAGATAAGATCTGATATCACTCCTGGCGTTCCAATGTTTTAGTCTTGTCAAATCCAAAGCTCCGATGACCCACAGGCTCCTTACGCTGTCCCCGGACACATCCGCTGACGCCGGCCACAGAAACACGCAAGCTTCTCCTAGGGCCACAGAATCTTATCAAGAGTGAGGGCCGTAAACTACTACCACTCCAGACACTCTCTCCTTGTAGATTTTACACCACAGGATAAGATTATAGATTTCTTAGAGGTGGGAGACCTATCTGCCCTCATGTTAACCAAACATTCACTTTAGAGGTTTCAAGTGAGTCAATACTTCATGTAATACTACAAATGGTGTTCTGCGCACGTTCTCTCTACCATGACATTTAAAACCGGCTGCTGCAATATTAATGACGGGTATGAGCAGGTGTCTTGGATACGAGGTTATCAGACATTCAAAAACATGGTGTGTCCAGTCTGTCACGATGGCTGAGAGTCTCGCAAGATTTGTTGAAACATGTCATTAAGAATTTATAAAGTGTAAGACATAATTAGCGTTCGTTTAGACCCTAAGCACTTAGTTCTGATTCTGTTTTTCCAACATTTCAATACTATTTGCTGTGATAGCCAACAAAGTATTTTTCTGTGCACATTATCTACAGTGAAGATTGGCGTGGAGACGTAAAGATAATCCTTTTGTAATGACCACTGCCCTTTGCTATCTAGCAGCCATCTTGTTTCAGACCATTCAAACCAATATACCAAACTGGGGCTTATAAGGAAACAATATTTCCCCATTTCTCAGAATGAATTAACTGTTAGACCTACATTATATCGTTAATCTATTGCATGACTAAGATGTTTGTTTCCGCAGTAATCTGCCCCTTGCATGTCATTCATACTCAACCGTAAGGACATTTAATCAATCCATTAGCATAACTCAATAACGAACTTCATTAGATTGACCTCATTTTTGTGTCCGTCATGCAATTTTCATTACACATTATAATGCATAATTCAATGACCATACAAAAACAATGAGCTTCTAGTGTTATGGTAACCATTATTATCCAGGGGTAATTTATCAACACAATATTGCCTCATACATACATTTCATCGCGGTACGCGCGACTTCAGCTCATGATACTAAAAAAAACCTATAAAATATTGGAGAGGTAAACTCATTGGGTCAATCGATTCTTTATTTTATTTTAAAGAATCATTCTAACCAAAATTCAACGTTTTGTTTGTTTATATGAGAAGTAATCGGAAAAATATGCCAGTAAAATCAAAACAGCAAATGGATGGTGAGTCTGACAACCAGTTACCGCATGAGAAACGACGGGTCACCAGCTTAATTGCAAGGGAAGTTAAAACAATGTTTATAATTGGATCCCTAATAATCTATCGTCCTAGCAAAACCATCTCTCAGCAGGTCTCGAAAATTGGAGCCAGAATGTCCTGAATAGATGGTCAGAATGAAGTGGCTTAGCGGTCAATTCCCTTTAACTCCATTAAAAGTGACCTGCTGCAAGCCTAAAGTTTGATGCTGAAGAGGGCTTGTGGATTGTTCCGAAATGAAGCCATTACTCGCTACCATTAGCATAGCTAAGAGTCCGATACAAATCCATCTGTGGGCACATTTTTATACTGCAAGCAGACATTTTTTCTTACAAATTTTATGTTTAGCAAAAAATAACGGTTTACTTGTCAGAAATGGTGCATGTGACTCGTTATTTTGGGCTGGTAACTTCATTCTGGTAAGCATCATTTTGTTGTGCTTAGTTACTTTTTGTGCTTTAAGCAGCTCTATGAAATTGGGCACTTTGCTGCTCCAAGATCGGCCCTTTGTTGCCCAACACACCGTAGTGGCGCCAAATAGTACCCATTTTACTGTGTAAAAAGTAAGTGACCGAACCCAAACACTCTTCCATCATGCTCAAGATAATGCTTAATGTAAAAATGTTGAGGTCTGTTAGCATATATCTAACAAGAGGAAGAGGAGCAAGGAAGAGGGGAAAAAACACTTGAAATCATTTCCCCTTTACCGGATTTCCTTACCCTATTGAGAACCCCTTCAGGACAGTTTACAATTACCGCCCAGTTGTGAAAGCTCCCGACGCAAATAATGACATTACTATCGAAAAGGTTTCTGAAATTGTTTTAACAGGTCGATCTGGGATACTAGAGACGTGGGCACCCTAGAGGAGGATAGGATGACCATTTCCATCTGATTATATACCTCTTTTTGCTTTCTTTTTAAAACTTTTTTTTCACTATAAGGAGCTTTTACTTTTGGATAAAGGTCTGTCAGGATTAGACGACATTTTAAAGGAAAACGTTTCGGTCTTTTGGAATCATATTGAACAGTATTATTTGGGCAGCTTGTTTTGCAGGAGGCTTTTTTTGCAGCTCGTTTTAAATGAAGTCTTAAACCGTCAAAACATGTTCAAATGTTTTTTTTTCCCCAAGAGATAAACTAAAGCAAAACATTAAATCAGACGTTTTCCCAACCACCTGCATCGTACCTTATCTTGGCAGCAAGAATCAGGTGAAGCAGCTGCGGTCTGAACAACAACAACAACGCATGATTAGCTCTCGGATACTCAACATTTTCCATACACATGTTGATCTGGACCAAGAACACAATGCAGTGTCGAAAGTTCACAAGCTGTACCTTATCTTGAATCACAGAGAGTAACCATAAAAGGAAACAGCACTGTCTCCATCAATGTCAGTGCTGCACCTAGTATTGTGTCTAAGACAGTGAAGCAAGCATTGATAACTCTCGACTTCATCGATGCTGTACCTTAGATTGATTTAAAGAGAGTAACCATAAAAGGAAACAGCACTGTCTCTATCAATGTCAGTGCTGCACCTAGTATTGTGTCTAAGACAGTGAAGCAAGCATTGATAACTCTCGACTTCATCGATGCTGTACCTTAGATTGATTCAAAGAGAGTAACCATAAAAGGAAACAGCACTATCTCTATCAATGTCAGTGCTGTACCTAGTATTATGTCTAAGACAGTGAACCAACCGTTGACACTCGACTTCATCAATGCTATACCTGATCCTCCGCATGTAAAAGTAGACTTTCCATCCGTACCTCAACAATTTGAAAACATTGACATTTTGAAGAGTTGATCGTATAACTTTCTCCCGAGACCTATTTTGCATTGTGCCTGTGCGAGTAACCGAAAATTATACACGCTGACAGTACTCGAGGAGCCCTTGTAACTTCGCATATGCAGTATTGGATAATTCCGCTACACTAGATCTGCATCAGGATACGGCAGACGGACTGACGGGAAGTTGTACCGTTTGGGATCCTAATTTTCCCCGGCCATATTTGGCTAAATTAATCAACCCTGTCAGCGCTTTGCTATTTGGTCCGAGCCACCAATGATGATAAATGCCTGCACCGAGTTTATCAAATGGTCACGTTGCTTTTCTTTCTTCTTATAACAGAAGCTGTGCCGAGAAATTGTATGAAAATTTGAGCGTGTGTTGTGAACAGACACTCCAGTAGCCTACCCGCTTGTGAACGTTGATCAACTGCCACGAGGATACGCCCACTGATTAATGTGTTACAAGTGGTCGACCATTCGCTGTCAGTTGTAATTTTGAGGCAACATTTTTCAGGAAAACTGCACGCGGAGTTCCTTTCTGGATGATTTCAAGGTAAGTTTTTGTGACGTCTGTCCGCACTTGGGGTTGGGTAGGTAAATTCTGTCATCAAACATTTAAAACAGAAGAAGAAGAACAATATTGCTATAGAAATCAAGCCTTAATGTTGGCAACTACTTTAAAAAAGCAAAAATAAATGTTGTGGTATATTTGGCACTTATTGGCCAAAATATTTCCACTATCTTCTTAAACTAAAGTTAGTGATACCGTCTACTTTTGATTTTTTTTAACGTGCTCAAAGAATTGACATAAAGATAAACTATCTCTTGCTGCAGGTATATTCTCTGCAGCAATTTTTTTAAAACAGAACAAAATTCCCAGCCATAATATCTGAGTCTACTTCAGGTGTATTTCTTTCAAAATCTATGACAAATCTTGTAGTTATCTGGGACAATTTTGATGACGTGTCAAAGGCATTACATTCATTGACACTTGTAATGTTTATCACGAGTCAGAGCTGTATTTTAAGCTCGAATCTACGATTCTGAACGTTAACATAAGTTGATGGTGTAATAAATTAATTATGGATTTAATTGTCATTTGTATATGATGATACGCCCCACTGTATGTGAACAAAGGCGTGCCTATGTGTTGACTTTGCAAGCTATCGTATTGCGTTGACAAACACAAACCTTGTATGGCCGTGTATAGACTTCCACCTAGTCGATTGTTCAACGAGAACACTCGAGGTCCCAAGTGTGTTTTGCGATTCGTCAACAACCTCCAGCGCGTGAAATGAAAATAAGGGTACTACTAGCTTCCGTGCAAGATAAATAATAGCCCCTCCTGCCACTTCAGTAGGATGACTGTTAGCCAGTCTACCCAATCAATACAACTGCATTAAAATCATCCGCTTCGTTTCATCGCAACAGCAGGAAAAGAAGCGCTCCTTACGGAAATAAAAGAAAGCACTTAGAATATTTACTTAATCATTAGCTTCATATCCTTATTGGAACAGATTTATATAATCGTAGAATTTTCCGCACCATTTACTGATGGAAGTAACCCATTATATTAACAATCGACGGATAATTTCATTGCGAATGTCTGAAGAGTGCAATATGCATTGCATAATTATTTGAAGATTTTTTGAAGTGATTTAGTCGAGGTCGTTGCGCGGGGATGTGCCCTGCGGAACGCAGCGCGTTGACCGCCCCGCCGAGCCACGGCTCCACGTTCATGAATTCAATCAGTTATTAAAGATGCGTTAAAAATCATGCAGCCTACAGCTTTAACAACAGTGTTGGAAACGCTTCTTGTTGTCCGTCAATTTTGTGTAGAATGAAACTATGTATACACTACTTATGAAGAAACTGTAAAGTACAATATTTACCCTACAGCTTTGATTTCGTAAAAGAAAGTTATTCTTGAGAACTTGACTTGGTTTTTTTACGCTATGTTTTTAAAACTTTCGATATTAAACTGAAACCGATTCTTAGTTTAGTACACACAAACACTTTCACCGGTAACCTATCTATTTAAAATGAATTTGTTCATGCCGTCAGCTCAGTAGATTCAAGTTGTTTTAAACATTTTGTGTGTGAGTATTTCTTTGTGGTACGCCCTTAAGAAAACCGGGAAAATGAGAGAACAATTATGTGTCGAAGGTACGAGATTCCGACAGCCTGAGAGGAACCGTAGAGTCATGTCTCCTGCGTGATATAGCAATAATGAATACCGATTTTCATTTTACAAAAGAAGACTCCGACTATTTTGTTTTCTTATCCTCTGTTGAGTTGCAAAGATTTCCAGTTTGTTTGCTTGGATCTGTTTTAATTTTCCCTCTAAATAAATGTAGGATCATTCTTTTGTAATAACCCAGAAAAGAAATTATGTAAATGTTATCAGTAAGCCTAACTTGTTATAAAGATGGTAATGGTTTTAAGCTACCTGCGAAATCATTTCGTCTGAAGTGTCCCGTTTATTAGAAAGCTATTACAAAATTTCGAAAAAATTGATCTCCAAGGATTGCCTGCAGGCAACTTTTTGAAATGTTCATGGTGCCCGTTGTTTTGAATGCTGTCCTCAATACGGCCAGATATGCGGTTGGTACCCGCTGTCAAATCGCAATTGCGTGGATGAATTTGATGTTTCTTAATGAAAATACCGTGCCTTTTGTTGTTGTTGCTGTTTCTCAATAGGTAGCAGTAGACTAAACTGAAACTTTCATGTGACTTTACTGTCTTGGTATTTTTTCTACAAAATTACGCTTAAGAAATACTAAAGATGACTCTACCCTTACTGTATCAATGGCTGATTTCTATGTTTGAATGGTGTTTCTTTTATGGTTGATTGGTCAGTTCTCTAGCCTCTTTACTCCCCTTTCTACTCCAAGTGTCCACAATCTGATGCTATTTTATCTTTTGAGAGTAAATTCTGATCCAGGAAGGATGTTATTTCAGGACACTCGGTCGTCTGTACGCTAACAAGATTACTCCAAATCGTAGAGAGAGACTCGGCCGTCTGTCCCCGTCAATAAGTCCCCTCAAGTCAACTCCCTCGATACCTCCACATTTTCGCGCCATTGCCTCTCCTCTTTAAGTTCTGTTTAATCGGATCGATTGATGGCTTTTGGAACCTGTTGGATCATTATGTGAAGTTGGTTCCACTTATAGAGTGTTGTCGTGTTCATCCCCAAGTTGTATTTTCAGTATCAGGGACGTCTTCAGGCACTTAACGTACACAGCATTTTCTTGTAAGAAAAATGTTTCTTCATTTTGATTTTGTCTTGCTTTCAACATGTTCAAAACCACATTCTGGCAAAAATTCAGCTGACATAGATTTTATAATATAAAACGCTTCTTCAACTTAAACATTACATATTAGAATATACGCGATCTCAAAACTGTGTTGTGTTTGTCTTTTTAGTTTTGTTTTATCCAGAAGAATTTATGTATTCATACATTTAGTTATTTCGATTTTAAACTCATGTCATGGTCGGTAGCCTCACAGTCCAGTAGTAATACTTATGACATTTAATCATAACATTTCTTCATCTGGTGTTATCATTACACTTTGAGTAACGAACCGGATGATCAAGTTATTTATTTATAATTTTGAAATACCTTGACTTACTTTCACTAGCCTATTTATTGAATTTTATTGTGGTTAGTCAAAGTGAAAGAGAAACATTTCACATTTTACTTCCACAATCTTAAAATCAGGCGTAGTTTACCACAATAATATTAAAATGACAGATTTATATTAATTATGAAAGTCGTTGATACTCTCTCACTAGCGTTTCACAAATGTATGGAGCATTATTCAAAGATGGAAGTGGTTATAATTTTAAATTCTTGTTTTGTCACTTGCTTCCCAAGTTCACGTGGAAAAGCGAAACTTTAACAGTGACATAGCAATGAATGTTTATGGCCACTGTCTTTGGTAAAAACATGGACGCCGGGATGAGCGTTTTCTCTGTAATATCACGTTTCGTAATAGCCCAAACTGCAACTGTGTAAATATGCACTTAATGAAATTGAAAGTGGAATTTTACCTCCGGACTAAAAAACAAATACAAGAGAGAGAAAAAATGAATTGAAACATTTTAGTATATCTTTGGGCGCCATTTTGTGTTTGTGTGAAAATCAAACTTATTCCCAAAGCACCCAAGCTTTGAAAAGTTTATTTCTGCCTGTGGGTTTTAAAAGCTTATTCCTTCAAAAATTAAAGAACTGCCCAAAAATCGTCAAAAACAACTTTTGTTTTTTTTGAAGGAGTATGAAGACGTAATTAATTAATCTTGTACTTTTATGACGTCGCACTTTAGAACTCGAGGGTAAAAATTAACTCAAACTGCTCAACCGAATCTCCTTAAATTCCAAAGAAATGGTCAATGGCACGAATGGTTATTGCCAAATCAGAAATAATGAAAATCTGCGTGAAGGACAGATTAAATAAAAGTGATTAATTGCTGTCGATTTGTCCAAATGGCATGGTTTCTGGATGATAGTGGTCGTTTCTTATTTCTTTGATTCGCTCTTACTCTATGTCCAAAGTGCGGGTATAACAAGTGGTTTGGTTATGTCAATAAACTCGAATCAAGATGTTGACAAAACAGGAGATTGCCAATATTGGGCTAGATAGTTCAGTTGGTAGAGTACCGGCACGTAAATCTGAAGGTTGCTAGTTTAATTCCCGTATTCTAATCAATTTTCCTTTTGATACCCAAAGTTGGCAAATAAACTTTGTAACCGCCGTTTTAATGCGAAATGAACTCTGTTGATATTGTTTATACATTATTTTGCAAAATTCTAAACACCTTTTGCAACAAAATGTTGCCTGATTGCAAGAGAAATGATTATTGTTCATGCTCAGTTAACAGGAAGGTATCAAAGTTCACTCTCCAGAAACTCCTGGGTCAGACTTGGTCTGGATTCCCGGTTCCGGGGCCCTGACCCATTGCCGGGTCAGGCTGACCATTTCTGAGTCATTTTGACACAGATTTCGGGTCATATACCTGCAACTGACATATCAGTCCCATAGAGGGCGCTCTATTTACAAACAAACAATATTGCACGTCATAACAAAATCTCAGAATCGCACCGCAGTACAGCTTTATGGAGATGAATGTCGACATTTAAATGGACTCCTAACATGGATCAGATTCCAGCCTTACTGCTTTTAAGGTACATGCATAAATCCTATAATGGGTTAGAGTAAAGAAATTGACAGAAAAGCCCCGTGACGTGCTGGGACGGAGCACTAATGGAGAATTCTCTCCTCTCACGGTGCTGTCTCACACCTACTGTGCATACATTCTTGACACCACTAATCAGTCTTTTTATATGAGCACTAAGGCGTTCAACTAAATAATTGATGTGGACAGTTGACACTGTTGGTGAAATTAATAATGTGTTTGCGACTCTTCAAGGAATGTGACGAACATAGTTTATAGGAAAGCTGTGTTGTGAAATTTGCAGTTTGAAAATTAATAAAATGTGTAGTTTACTTGACCCGGTAGGGTCAATCACTTGACCCGGTAGGGGCAACTCTGTGATCATCCCAATAATTGCCATGGATCATGCATTTGTCGCAAGTATTCGACCATTGTTGGGAACCTTTTTTTCCACAGTTGCTTTCTGTGGGGTGTCGTGGTGTCGAGCGCTCAAGTTCTGTAATCTACAGATGTGGGTTCGAATTCTGGCCTGGTCAGTCGTGACACTTGTGTCCTTGAGCAAGGCACTGTATCCTAACTGCTTCTCTTCACACAGGAGTCATGGGTACCGGTGAGAGCTTATGAGCATAGAGCAAGGTTCTTGCTCTATGCTGGGAGTAACCTGCAATGGACTGGCATCCTGTCCAGGGAGAACAGAAATATTCTCAGTCGTTTAATGCCGATGAAACCGGATATAAACACCGGCTATATGTGCCAGCCATATTGGCTCAGGACAGACCTTACTTGTTTACAGTTGCTTTATTATTGACAGAAACAAAACCGCGCGCTTTAACGAATCTAAACGCGAGAATACGTATGAGTCTGCATGTTATAGTTTATCTAACATGAGTTCACCAGACTCGACTTGATGACGTTAAGTTCGACTGAACTTCACTCTAATTCCCAACGGTACACACTTTAGTCGACATGGGTAAATCAGCAATGTGTTCATACAGAATCACAGTTTCCATCACACTCAAAGATACTGAAACTACCGAAAGATGTACAGCGAAATAACAATGATATATGTTGATAGGGAAGTTTGCATTCATGATCAATGAACTTTGTCATAAATTGGCAGCAGACTGCCGAGATAAACCAAGAGAAAAGGCCAAACGATCATGGGGCTTATTTATGCAACTAAATCCGATTACTCACACTTTAGTAGTTCAGTTATAACCGAAAGTCAAAACTTATTAATGTATTAGAAATGCTACTCTCTACATTAGGTATGCGTAAGAAGATTCAAACTAGGTAACAAGAATCCAAAAATAATTCCTCTCGGGTCTTTTATCAACTTGGTGAAGACGTCTTTGAAGTAAAAGAGATCGAATGACGTTGCGTCCCTGTCCTTATTTCCCGAATGACGCTGAAATATGATGATGTTTAACCATCTCATCGTGAAGTCAATTTTGCACGTTCGAGTCGTCACACGCACCTAGTTTGGCCATTAATTTGTCACAAACAGCAGGGATAGATACGGTAATTTTATGAAGTGCTTGGCTGAGTTGGCTTAAGAGACTCTCGATCGTATTGTTGCCATTTTTTGCTAAGTTCCAGGACCCTTCAGTATAAATATATAGTACTGTAAATTTTACACTTCGGAAGTAGTAGTCTGGGGTCGTGTTTGAATGGAGTGGCTTGGTTATGGCTGTGGCTGGTGCCTTCAACAGTAATGTTGACGTCAGATATGGTGATGTACCCGTAGCCACAGCTGAAGCCCTTAAGTGGACTGACTTTAGCTCTTGGCTTCGGAGCCATGTTAATGTATAGGCAGTTACAGTGATCTACCCACAGGCACAGCCAGTGACGTCAGTATGGCAACATGCAAAGCATAAAGTGTTTGTCTCGCTTATGAACCGATGGCCAGAGTTAAATGGCGTTCACGACCGACCCTGAAACTTGGGTTTTATCCAAAGCCAAATGACAAGCAAACACAAACAACAATGGTACATGAAGTAACAAAATGATCAATAAACAGTTTCCCGGTAACATTATATAAGAAATATTCCATAGGCTATTTTCAATTGTATATAGGTACCAAAGGAGAGAGCAAACGTTTTCTCCAAATTAGTTCGGTCAACATATTTTTAGTTTTTAGACAGTCCTGTTTCTTTAAATTTGAATTATTTAAGTATGAGTGAATGTACTTTCCCAAACCCCAGCATTCTCTAAAAATACCACATGGGCAAAGCCAATTCAAAATTGTCAGCCACTTCAGTACAAGTGTTTATTTATCCCGCATCAATTGATTCCAATAAATCGGATGTTCCGCCTTGGCTGCGAAAAAATTATGACAACATGTGTCAAAGATCAAGGATTACTCCCTACTTGAGAGTGGACTTGTCCAGGTATCTCCTTTCATTAATGAACGTTTTAATGAGACTTGGCTTGGACTACGCCTCGTCCAATAACGAAAGGGCATAATAGCAGCAAGAAAAGGGTGAAGCGTTTAACCTTTAGAACTGCCTTGGTTGAGGAAGTGTTGAGCATCCTTGAGTATCACAACATGTCCAAAGGGCCGAACATGAGAATGTATATACGCAATCTGCTTTGATCGAACCGCCATATTGGAATTGGTTTTGAGGCGACCTTAGTACATTCATGGACTGCATTCATAACTGCACTCTTGATGAACCGTCGCAGTCATGCAGTAAAGAATTTTAATTGAAATAAAACATGAGTTAACAAAGGGCAAGTTTTGGTTTTAATATTGTCACTGCCTCTTATAATTATCTGATGGGGATAAAATAAGAGCAATTCAAAGAGAGATGCATACGAAAGCACATCCAAAAAGTGCTATTTTACCATGAGGCAGATGTACCCTATCTTGATTTAACAAAATTAAGCACACCAGAAAGTGAAAGTTTTCCTGCCATTTTATAAACTTGATCTTGTCTGGAACCAATAAAATTAAGCACACCAAAAAGTGACAGTTTTAGTTCGATTAAACTGTACCTTATCTTGATTCAAAGAGATTAAGCGCACCTGAAGAAGCACACATAACCAATGTCACATCCCTCTTCTAAAATAGCATCAGAACTATGAAAGAATAAATAGTCTCAAAGAAATGCTTTCATTTTAGTATTTTAATGAAAGAAATGACTTCTCTATTTTAGCCTTAGGTTAGCATGGTGCCTGCATACCTAATCGAAATTACGAAGACACCGATCTGTACAATTCTGGGTCAATTGATGCTCAGGGGGTTGAGAAATGTAACAAAATTCACCCAAAGTTTGAGCTCCACAGAGGAACTGTGATCGGATTAGCAAAATTAGATACTACTGAGACGATACTTCTCCCCCTATTTCTGCAAAATATAAAGAAATGTTGCCTTAATCTTAACACCATTTTAGTTCTATGAATATTGTTATCGGGTTAATTTTGTTGCCATGTTTTTTGATATCAGCTATTGTGATTGTTTTCATTAGAATGTTCATGTTTTGTTCATATTAAAGTAGAGCTAGGATGTTATTGCCCCAAAGGTGGTGACATTAATAATTAATCAAACAAACTTTTCAATTTTGAATGTCGCACTAATAACGGACCACGTGGTGCGTTTCGAACCTTTTAGGAAGTTAAAAACTGCAGAGAGATTATTTCTCTAATAGTGAGGTGCTTTCTGGCGCCAAACTCGAAAGAGAAATCAGATGTTGTGTCCGAGACACATCCGTAGTTTGTTTTGTAAATGAGTAGGTCTAAACATAGTGTCATCTTACAGCATAAATTGGAAGCCATCCGCTTTTGCAGATTGATAACTGTTTTAACAATCTTCAGTGAAAATATGATATCTGGGGGAATCTTTTGTGGAACTAATCACAGTTTCAAGTCTTTGAAATGCGTACATAGCTAATCCAGAGGTCTGTGTGTTGTACGGAGTGTGTGTGCGTGTGGGGACATACGTTGTTCACTGTAACGGCTCACAATTGGGTCTTAAATTCCAACACGCCCTCTGGTGGGGAATAACAGTCGCAGAAAAAAAAGGTTCCACTTTTGTCACGCCAACAGGTTTAGTCACGACGAACGGTGAGCTCCGATGCGTGCCGTTGCCAACCGTTTCTTAATTACTAACTTCCCTTTGGTTCACTACGACGCCTAATGAAGGAATGTTCATACCTTAAC
Organism: Pisaster ochraceus; assembly: GCA_010994315.2. NCBI lineage: Eukaryota > Metazoa > Echinodermata > Asteroidea > Forcipulatida > Asteriidae > Pisaster > Pisaster ochraceus. The sequence continues at coordinate 12,222,255 of CM021544.1, read as the reverse complement.
ACGTCCTGGCCGCTGGCTCATGAACAGTTTTCAAGAGATATTGGGAGAGATTTCGGAAGCTATTGCCGAGTAGGTTGAATCCGTATCGAGGGCGAGCTTGGCATAAGTACGGTAAGATTCGATTAATATTACATCCGTGCCGTCAGTCACCGGTGATAGCGATAGGGTCGCCACCGCGGCCCTTTTTTGTACTGAGTTAAGTGTTGAAATGGACCGCGGAAATAACATTATAGATTTTTCTTTTCAAAATGTTGACTTACTTCACTTAGACCCTTACATGTTGATAAGTTGTAAACTTAAAACGCAGACAGTGGTGATTCAATAAATTAGGTACAATTGTTATTGAACCATTCTAAAGGCACTATGTTTTCCTGAAGCACACATTACGATTGAAGGAGTGTTTGAATTGGAAGTCTTTTTTTGTATTACTGCAGTGGCCTATTTGTGGAAATTAGTTTCATAATGCTTTCACTTGGAAAAAACAGTTAATGATCGTTTGTTGACGGCGGTATTGGATATGACAGGGGTTTGAGTGTTATATAGTTTGGGTTGGGATGGTGATGAGGTGGAATGAGGACGTTTGGATGATCATTGGCCAGAATCAGTCATGTGATCATCAGTTTGTCCAATCACCTCTAAGTACAAGTGTAACTTTACTGTTTGTATCCATGTTGAAACGTTGTTAGAATTTACACGTAAGTGTCCCAAAGCGTGCAGTCACAGTTTCAAATAATGTGCACTAGTTGTAGTAGTCATTTGCACATTAAATATTACCAGCCTTTATTTCA
>CM021544.1:12152548-12219180 GCA_010994315.2 Pisaster ochraceus | reverse complement strand
AGGAATTAATGAAGAAAATGCTCTCGTCACAAATGTCAGCGTTTCACTTGACTCCCCCTTCTTCATTTTTGCGAGATTCCTATCCATAATTTTCTCGACCTTTCCGATGAAAGTCTCACATGAATATGAAATCTAAAAAACAGTCCCTAGAACTATCAGATGTAATTGCCGAGACTCCCTCGGCATCCCTCTAGCTATACTTGTATGTGTTTATTTTGCTAAGGTTCTTGTGTGGATTACACCTGATGCCTAACTGAGGCTAATTGAGTGATAGAGCGCTAAGAGCTTTAGATGTTTGCTTAAGACGGTTTTCTCGAAGTGAGCAAATTTTACCATTCTCATCATATCCCGGTAGGTAAGTGCTGAAACGTGTGTAGTTAAAATATTGACGTTTTGGGAGTGTTTGAGAGCACCTCTGAAAGCTATTGCTGGTATAATTTAATCTTCTCTGGGGTGAAACTATTTTTATGAGAGAGCTTTTCTTGTCGTACTTGAGCTGAAACAGGGAATGATACGAAGAACACAAGGTTCTAGAACATAATGCAGGCCCCGAACTTCGCCCTTGAAGGGGCACGGCAATTTTCCTCTGGTAAGGGGTACTCTATGAAGAAAATGTAAACTTGTATTGGAACCTTGCAAAGGGCAGCACAGCAAAAGCACAGGGTACCACGGCAATTGCCGAGGGTGCCATGGGCTGTTTCGAGGCCTGATAATGAATCATTTTAGTTTCTCAAAACTAAGACATTCGGTGTACGCAATCTTGTTAATGTGTTGTGGGGTTGAAAAGTACTGATGATGTAACAAATCGACGTTTCGATCAGTTTGCTCTGATCGCCTTCATGAGAATCGATCTATCCATATCACAACTTGGAAGTTGAATAAAAAAAAATTAAAATAAAATAAAATACATATATTAATAAACCCCAACAAAAATTCTGTGATTCAGACATGTTGTTACTACAATTCATATTTTAAATTTCGGTTTAATAAGTAGAATGTTTACAGGGCAGTGGGAAAGAAAAGTATTTCCGCCAAGCCTCGGTTCGGTACTTAAGTATTTGTATTGGCCGGACACAAGATGGCATCGCTGTTAAATACTATTTAGGTGGTTCCATCTGCCGTTTTAAAAAGTCACTCTGAGTCTATCTGATATATACTGGTACCCGTGTGAGTTAATCTAATAAACAGCATTGGTCATAATACCATCATCTATCCTAAGGGAGCTTGATTTCATTGATCGATGTAAATCTAGACTGCACAACCCTTATGCAAAAATATATTACCCTCTTTGATATTGCCACGGTTTCACGGCCTAAGGAATCAAAACCATCAACTATTTAATAACGGTCGTGGAAATCCACCGTCAGTCTGTTGCCCAAACGCTTCGATTGGCCATATAGTCTGCTATTGTCAGTAGACTTATCGAAGGCTCAAGTTTCCCCTCAGATTCTCACAATTTTTACCTGTATTCCCGAGAAACTATATGGTATTTAGAGTTTTTGTAAAGCATAAAGCAAATACTGAGCGCGGGTAGGAATACTTGTGTTGACGGATAAAGTAAATCAGACATGTTTTTTGAGCACTGTTTGCAAAATCACAAAGAAAATTATTGTTTATTCTGTTTGTGTGATGATACTCGTAGTCAGACTAATGCCAAGTAAATAGTAAGAACTAAATTCTCTTGGGAGTAGTAAGGAGTCTAACACACTTTTATCATTTATGAACATTATATTGGAGTTCAGATTTAATAACTTGAGGTATTGATCATAATATTCTTAAATTGAAATGAATTACATATTTCTACAAACAATAGTACACAAATCCACAGGCATTCATCAAATTAAGGGAATATAGTTTCCATTCCTGAGAGTTCAGATGAGGACATCATCTTCCGTCATCGGCACAAACTGCGTTCGGCAGTTGATTGTCACTTTAAATCAAATAAAAGAGCTAAAAAGTGCAGAGCTAAATAATGCAGACCATTATTCCAGACGAAAAGACTCTGTGGTAAAAATTCATGAGGTGATTAATCATCAGATTGAAGTCTACATTGTGTATGACTGTTTTATTTAGGTTTTTTTCCCACTTATGACACACCAGCATTTTGATGATCTCCTGTCCTCAAATGGGTATCCATCAAAGCAAGAATACACGGATAAAAACTGCCACTGGGCTATGAAAGATAATTTAGCTTGCGGCTCAAACTGAGACAAATGGGATTCTGTTTGAAAGACAGATGTATTTTATAGGCTATATTTCTTCGGTAATTATGATAATATATTACTATCATAACAACCTAAAGCAACAATGAGATCAATATTGGGGGAGACAGCTGTCAACACCATCAATAACAAACAGCAGCAGCAAGACTGACCTCAACAACAACAACAGAAAAGAAAACAACCTGAACACAACAACTAAGCGCAAACAAAATCAGCAGTGACAACAGCAATAACAACAACATCCGCATTGGACTTGGCATAACATTCCTTAAAGGGGAGGTGTACGCTAGGTAATCACTCCTAAAAACGCGCGTATTCGAACATTTTGGGTCCCACGGTGGTCCCACGTACATTGCTTTAACGCGTGCAAGAAACAAACTCACGCGCTTTAACGGATCCCAAATATTTGAATACGCACGAGACTTGCACAGTCTATTGGCTAGAAGTAGCTTTCAATAGTATAAAGCATTTTAAGAATCATTTCACTTCGAGGTAATGTGCTAATAGAAAAAGATATAAGTTTCTATCCCCCATAATTTAAATCTGACTGTCAGATACGTTTCTGCAGATTGTGTATTTCAACGACGGATGTTTCTTCTTGCGTGGACATCATTCGCTCCGGGTTTTCGGCGATATCTAAAAAAGGCTACCACCTTTTGAAATGAAATTCTCACAGGAATAGTTTTATTGCATATATATCTATATTTATATAGGATTAAAACAATCGAAAGGTTAAAAAACCCAAAGGTATACGTTCCCTTTAAACCATGAGTTTTAGATAAGGTACGATTCAAACTGAAATATACGCCCAAAGCAACAGTTCCCATAATTCAATTACGGTCTTTTACGGTGCAAAATAATGTCTGCAATTATTGACACTGACTCAAAGGGTTGGCTTATTAGCTGTGTATGTCTGGCTTGAAAATGACAATCTCAAGGCCCGTGGGCAATATTTGTTAACAAATACTTAGCAGGGATTATTTATGCAACATTTAATTGTTAAGGTAAATTAATTGTAAGAAGGAATCTCAATTATTTTTTTACTTCCACAGCTGGTGATTGTTTACTATGATTAAGGCTTAATTTCTTAAAAGGAATACATTTATATGTAAATTTACATTGTAAATTTCTGTTTGATGTATTTTTAAACATATTTGTTGTTTGCATGTGCAATTCAGTTTTTTAACTGCGATACATGTTTTAATAAACCATTTTTGAATTGAATTGAATTATAATAATGCACATAGTGCCTTGTTAAATGTTAGGCCTAGCAACAGTTATTCATGAACTACACGTCAAAAAAACCCAGCGTTTTGCCTAGTACAAAAAGCAACTCTTGATTGTAACAACACATACTCAAAGGTGGTTGCTACGATAACCTCTGCTTACAAAGTTTTTATTTAGGAACCGATTTGAAAGCCCTCTCTGACCTTTTCAACTTATGGGCAAATTTCTTTGAATAAAGTAGGTCTTAAATCGGAGGTGCTGAACCAGTTTGCTCAATGATGCGTGCAATGTTACAAGTTAATTCGTACGTGTGGTGGTAATAATATTTCGAACGAGTAAGGCTTAGGGCTTGTTTTGTTAGAGTTTCAGCCACATAATCTGGAGGTGTTCATAAGTGGTAAGCATATTGTTTTTTATAGGACAAAGTATTTTATTTATGTTAAAACAATCCTAGAATTTACAGGACTACAGGCTGCAGTGCTGCAGGCACACAGTGAGGATTTTTTTTCGGTTTCTTTAACATAAACCAAATTAAAAGAGTCTGTGTTTTCTGGTTATTGTACGTCATGTTGACCGAGTTTATAAGTACAAAGTAAACTTGGTAGGCTATTCAACTTAGTACTGACTTAGTGTGTATCTCTGACAAATTCTGAAGGTATGTCTTAGTTGTTTGATCGGTTTAAGTTATTGACATAACCCTGGATATAACTCACTGCAATATAGACATAAATCAGACTTGTTGAGGTCGTTACAATTGTTGGGGTCGACACACACCACGCCCAATCAACAGAACCGATGGTTTAAAAACAAGCTTTTCAAATATAAAATGGCGTGACAAAAGTTAATTCATTGTACATTCTTCCTCTCTGACATGTACAAGTACTTTCTCTAAACACAATCCTCTCAAATGTGAAGTATTTCAAGCCAAACGTGATTGACCTGGCGTGGCACGAAATTAAACAAACACGACACAAGGCATTCGTAAGAAGTTAACCAAACCAGTCAGACTGCATTCAGTCTGAGATACAGCATTGCTACATTATAAATACTCAGAATTGACCTGGTTTCCGACTCCCACGAGGCATGATCCATTTCTGGGTCACATGACCTGGAATCTATCTAAAAATGACACAGAAATGGGTCAAACTAACGCAGAGTTCGAGTTTTAAATCCAATTTTACAGCGGTGTCTGGGTCTGACCAAGAAATTGCGCATTCCCCTGGGTCGACCCCGAATCCAGATCAATTCTGGCGTCCGGTGAGTTCTTTAGAATGTATGCCGTTATTCCATTTTAAAAGTTTGGTTTCTTCTGTGATGCAATTAATCCACACCTCTGGTGCTTTTAAAAAACGGAGAACAAGACAAAGAATTTTCAAAGTAACAATGAAAGCAATTTAATAAAGGTTTACAAGCAACTAATACCTCTGAATTTGGAAACTTAACTCAAGTCTCCAGTCTTCTAAGAGTTTATTGCGTGTTGGGAAAACATCGTCAGAGTGTCTGTTGACAAGTGATTTGATACGGCAAAACTTCCACAACTTATTCAGCCATACTCTACTATTTCCAATATTCACTCCTTATAATTTTAAAGTGCATTGTCCGACTTCTAAATGTGCAAGATTTGGAGGTTTCTTCCGATGCTAAACGATCTGTTTGCAGACCCGGTTAAGGTCTATTTCAGACGAACTCCTTGTTCATCGTCAGTATTTGCTTTCTTCTCAACCGTTGTCTTGCTAAAGTTTCCCGTGGACCAGTACAGTAACAACGGTACAGTGTCCGAGCCGGTGTTCCCCGGAACGGGGAAAAATATAGAGCGGGAACAGCCCACGTCGACCCTGCTGAAAGTCAAGTGCTGCGGGGCATGTTTTCATGCTTGCCACCGGTGGCATTTTGTGCAAATTGAACAGCAATACATGTCGTACTTGAGCGCCACTAATGTGCACACAAGTGCCACTCCATTTGGCGCCAGAAAATGGCGAATGGGACGGTGTCCCAACCCTGCCTTGATCGTCTGTCCGTGTGTGGTTACGTATCAAGAAGATTGATTGTAGACAATATGAAGGCAACTATGCATCATAAACCGTTACAAATTTACCATAAATTAGATCTCCAACAGTTGCACAATTATTAGTAAGAGTAGATTAATCATTCGGGCTTATCTTTTGCATTCATTGCTCCTCATTAGATACGATTTACGGTACGGAGGGAAAGCTATACAGACTCCATCGTTCATTTTTAGAGACTCATTTTAGGGGAAGGCATTAAGGTTTCTTCAACTAAATTAAAATGAGTCTGAAATGATTAGATATTATCGTGGTGCCGTCATTTTGTTTCCCATTAAATTTATTGTAACCAAACCGAGGCTTGAATGGACAAAGTCTGGCCCCTATATCTAGACTCAGTAGTCAAGCCTGCTATTATGCATACAGGGTACAAGATGAAGATGTTGCAACGCAGCGATAAGTCTGTACAAACATAACTTCTGCATCATTGATAAGCTTGTTGTTTCACTCAATGTCTTGTTTGATACCAACATTGGAGCGGCTCCCTGCCTTTCTGTGTATTGATAACGTCGTAAATCTAAAAGGGGGACGGACTCTTGTTGTCCGGTTGTTGCACATATTTCAATGGTAAAACACTTTCATAAAGGTCAACTTACTAGCACCTATCTCTCCCCCTACTGCTCCTACCCATCACAATTAACATGACGCCCATTTAATGACGAATGCCCTAAAGACAAATCTTACCTGAAATGGTAGATATTCGACAATTTAATTTGAATGACGATAAGAACATCGCCGCAAGGTGTACGAGACAAACACGACTGGCGTCTTTCATTCTGACTTGACAAACAGAAGAATGACAAATAACGAGGAACACCCCAAAGTTTAGATGCATCGTTATTATGTACATTTTTTATGGAAAAACGGCCATATTAATTTGTTTCGCATGTGTATTAATATGTATCATAACGAGGTTGAAATAAAGAACAGACTGGTGCTCGGCGTTACGTCACACAATGATTAATCTTCTCAGATACAAAACTCAGTCATTTAAAAAAAATGTTTAAAGTCAAGCTCCCATACTTGTGCACTTTTTTTATTGTTTGTTTTTTGTATCTTATTAAAAAATATAATATATGCACTGTTTTACCATCCCATCTCACATTCATTTCAGCGTCTGCTGATATCTTATTAACAGTGGGTATTCAAATTGACCACAACACTAATTTTAATTACACTTCTACTTTCCTAACCTAGTTTCTTATCAATGCCTTGGGGTATACTCACTGGCATTATACAGCCTCATTCAAATGCATCCCCACTGAGGCCACACGTCCCAACTTATTATTTCAGATGGTCACTAGTTGGTCATTTTTCTTCAAACCCTCCTTTCTGGTAATTTGTTCTTCCTTTTGTCTAACCACAGTGGGCCGGCCCCAATGCACCCAAGTGGACCTCTGAGTGCCGCTCATACCGTGTGAGGAATCGGTAAGTACACGTCTCGTGTCAGGAACTTATTCTTATTCTAGCGGTCAAGCTTTAAAGCTTAAGGTGGTAGGTCTGTAATGCCTGACTGAGACTGGTTCATGCCTGACGTCCGTAAGAGCTGTTCAACTCTCTGGGGTGTTCTCGTTGTAAAAATAAATTCTCTGAGAGAGAAGTCGGAAACAGGCTCGTGTCTTTACTGTTTGCGCCGTACCACTGTAATTGTCGTAAAAGCTTCAGACCCGCAGCCAATTTATAAATGTTTGCTATGTTCACAATGTTGAAATTATTTGGAGAGAAAATAAATAAGCCCACTGTACTAAGTTTTATAAAGCAATTCGGTGCATTTAGGGGATTTTGCATCATGTTCTTTTTACAAGCTGTGCTTCATGAACGTTTTGTATATAAAACACAAATAATCGCCGACCGTACACTTCAATAAAAACAATGGCGTCTCACATAAACAGCTCCTAGAATTGCTCTTTATCTTGATGCAATCTTTACAAAAACTGTCTTCTTAAACAGTTGTTTACAGTTGTCAACTAGGTCTCAAGCTGCTCATGTGAGATTCAAGGGTTTTTGAAACGTGGGGTCCTCCTTCAAGACAATTTGACATAAAACTTTCCATACACGTCCAATTTTTCAATACCAAACAACACGCAGATCTAAATGGTAAAGTCAGACAACATGAAAAAAATAATATGAGGTAAAAAGGTTGTCGTGTCGCACCGCGTATAGCTGAACCACTCCAAACATCGCTGATGTATTCGTCGCACGGCTCTCCTTGTTGGCAGCTTCTGCCGAATCGGTTGATTTTACATTAAAGGGGGGAATCAAAAAATCGTCTTATTAATGAACACTGTCTTCTTGGACTTTCTTATAGAGCGAACTTTTTTTTTTATCTGTCAAATTTTCAAGGAATACAATAACATTGCAAAACAAACTCTTATGTAGTTTAAGTTTTCGGAAAAACGGCAAATGACGTGCGCTTTACGCCATCTTTTCAAAAATTGCCATAAAAACAGCTTTTAAAATTTGCCTTATAGCATTGTTTATCATGTAATCGTTTTCCCGGTGGATCAAGTCAAACGGAAATGTTTCCGGCAGCTTTGTACTTATGCTAACTTCACGATACGTGATATCGATTGGAAATTGTGAAATTAGATTGTTAAGAGCAAAGGAGATCCCTACGGCTATTCGCCAGAGACGGCTACGGCTATAAGCCAGGCTACAGCTTCAAGCCAGTCTACGGCTACAAGTCAGAACGGCTACGGCTATAAGACAGGCTACAGCTAAAAGGCAGGCTACTGCTTCAAGCCAGGTTATAGCTTTTAGCCAGAGACGGCTACGGCTTTAAACAAGGCTACGAATATAAGCCAGACTATGGTTACGGCTATAAGCCAGGCTACAGCTTTAAGCCAGGTATACGGCTGTAAGCCGTAGACGACTACGGCTAATAGCCAGAGACGGATCATTGAAACAATAAATTCAAGGTTTTGTTACTAATTAACACCGTGTCAGTGCTGTTACATAATTACAGATACCGAAAGAATCAATTTAATACCAGAAATGTTGCAGTGTTAGGACAGGATACTCTGACCCTTTTTTGTATCATGAGAATGGATGTTGATTCTCGCTATCATGTACGACTAGAAGGTGGCATGTTCCATCTTACCATGTTGTGATACATCCTCATCAAGCTAACGTCTTGTACTTATCTTAATGCAAACATAATGAACACATTTTGGCTCGTGTGTTTGAATTACTGGTATTGATTTATCTTTATGCAGACACAGCTCTGAGTTGCAAACACTCTCTAGACATTCGTTTGTTCAGTGCAATATAAAAAAAACATATTCTACTGTACAAAACTTTGAGTGGACGTGTGTAAGTCCACAGTGTTTTAAGTCCATACATTGTGTGGACCTTTTTTCCTCAGGTCTAGACTTCGTCTGTAGCGCTTATGCACTATTTATGCGTATATGGTATGACTACCATTGTAGTGCCTTTAATTTTTATAAATAGACCACTTTGATACTTTAAGATTTTGCACAAGTTTCATTAAAATTTATTGAGATGCGTTTGGACGTGTTTAACAATGCGGGTACGCACTGCTAACAAACAGAATTCGAACTTACCTCTCCTCAACGGGTGTGCTTATAGTGGGGTCTAGGTAGCGGTTCAGATTTACTCTAGATTGCGGTGGTCGTGGGTTTGAGTCCCTCCAGAGTAGCTTGTGGATTTTTGCTTCTCACATGACTAGGAAAGCACTGAGCATACAGAGCTTATCACACATTGGTTTAAGGGTAAAACCGTAATTTTTGGCGGACGTCAGATAAAGACAGTGAACATAACTATGTTAAGTGGATGAAAAAATTATAAATTAGCCCCTATTAAAACACGTTTTCCTCATAAACTGTTTTTGTTTTATATTACCCACATACCGATGTGTGTAGCACTGCTTGCTCTGTGCTTTCCCTAGTTCTGTGAAAAGAAATCCACAGGTACCTTAGGGTTGGATTCGAACAACCTTTTATGTGCCATTCTAGACTAGATGTCATTCTAGAGCAGATGTCAATGAACGTTAAATTTAAAAACACTTGGTAGTTTTGATTTTACTGTTCTTGAGTCAGCGTCAATTAGATTCGGCTTGTGTGACGGGTGTATCTCAGCATCGCATAGTTTGTCTGTTTTGGACTGAACAAGAACTGTACTGAAGGACAAACAAAAACAAATTTACTCTTAAAGGCGTACAACCCCTTTAAAATTTTTGAGATGGAGGAGGTATTTGTGTGCGTAACACATTCTCACTGCATCCACAACAATCAAGGTAACAGTATGTCAAGTTTATTTCCTTAAGAGCAAACACCAGGACCAGCCTGCCGCACCGTCGCGCCGTTTCCCGGTAGACATTTCTCTGTTTGCCGACGCATTCCGAGCCGTCCTTTCGGTGAAAATGTTGAGTGCTCGATCAACGCGAGTCTTGGCAAACCAGCCTTTCAATCAAAACCACTAATGGGAACTGACTTCACACAGATTCCTTTATTGATTTTTAAAGTTGGGAAAAGACACCTTCGATTTATGCATGCAAAAAGTAGTCCTGTATATTTCATATACTCAAAGTTGGCTCATTAACTGTTTCAGAATCTACGCAATTAATTATTTCCACTACTCACAGAGATGTTGTCACCATCTCAAGTGGACCAAAACAATCGAATTACTGGCGACGACTGTAAGGGCGTCAAAAGCCTGACCTAACGAGAGAAATAACAGGTTTGATATAACTACGGTTGACTGCACGCTTTTCTTTCCAATAAACCTCCATTATTTGATTAAATTCTTAGCAGCTCGGCTTTGTTTTTTACTTCTTTTGGGATGACGTTTGTACCATGGATCGTTCGTTTCATTCAGTACGATGCATAACGCATCGCTATAATCATTCTGCATTTAATCACTCTCATTCGGGAAAACTACTAAAGTTTGTAAACAAATCTGGAGTATTGTTTTTACAATTGAATACGAAGAAATTAGCCCCACCTTGGATGCGTTTGCTTAAGGGACACACGGGTACCATTTGGAGTTATTTATGAGGGGACATTACTCACCATTAAACGGGGTGTGCAGATGCTCTTTTCTGCCCGCCTGTAGCTCAATGAATAATAACTAATAATAATCAATAGCGCACTGAGTGTTATTCAAGTACGGATTAAATTACTCCCAGATCAAAGGTTCTCGTTACAAAATTAAAGTTTTAAGGTAAAGGAAGTACAGTAGCACTGTGAAACTGGCAGTATTAGTAGATTGATAATGAGAATAATATGACAGTATTAAAAGTTAGATATTGGACTTAAAAGGGACACGGTCCTTATTGTGATTTCGTGTACAAAACTAATTGAGACTTTGCTAAAAGAAACTAAGTCGAGGGTCCTCAGAGGTGAAAGACATAGAAAAAACACAAAGTCATCCTGAATGCCTGGTATTATTATTAGTAAAAGGCTAAGTAATTGTTGTACAATTCCTATGGGAATTCCGGGAGAGCTGGTCATTGATGGATTTCTTTTAGTAAAAAAAAAAATAACCCCCAAACCCTATGGTAATAAAACAATTGGCATGCCATTTGGCTAGGTGTAGTTGTGGAACTTGGAATTTTTTAGATTAAAAAAAAAAAATTGGCAGAGTACTGACTTCTTTAATTAAAAACGGTTACTCAATAAGTGAGCGATAGTGTCATTGAGTGTTACAAAGAGCATTTCCGTGCTTTCAAAAGCATTTGCTGTTTGAAAAGTTTGCACAAGGAAAATGTCTGCCTAAGCATCCTGTGGAACGAGCTTTGTCTTGAATCTTAATTTCAAGATTTGGAGGTTGCTTTTGCCAAAGCCTGGTTCAAATCGAATCCCTAAGTAATTATTATTTGAATAAGCCATATGGTATTCTGTGCTTTCTTAACAAGTGTTTATTTTTTCCCCTCAGCGGTAGTCCTTGACCGTTTTTTTTTATGTTGAATTTCTGCCATTGATGCACGGTCACTTCTTGTCTCTTGCCCGTCGTACAGTCATGACATTGTGACCAGGCCTAAAGGGAACAGCAGAGCCAGGAAGGTGGCAGCCATTTGGCACGGACACGTCTGACAATTTTTCAACTAAGAGCGCTGTTACAACTCCATGGAGCACGACTCAATGCAAATATTTTATTTTATAAGGGTTAGAAATTAAAGTTGTGTGAAGCTTTTTCAGGCAGAGGTTCACCTGGGTTCATTTGACACTTTAGTCGTCAATTAATTCTCAGATGGTTGATTTTAGTAAATTAAACATACATTTATCAGCCCCTCCAATAGATGGTACCAGCAGACCTGTCCAATTTGTGAGTGAGTCGTTGTATAGAATGTTCCCTGGTAACCGTGAATGTTTGGTCTCAGTCAAGTACGCGGTATTCGGTAATGCTGATTGTGCTCACAGGATACCAGCTTATACTTGTCTAGAGCGCCCCTCAAATAATGCCTCAAATAAGACGATGGGGGAATGCAGAGAAGATCCGTCCCAATTTTTCGTGTTTCATGAGTGCGAAGTAACACCTGACGTCATTAGTACGTAGGAACACCACTTTGATGATATTATTGTAGTTTGTGTATCAAACATTGTAGAACGTTTACAACCAACCCCACCCATGCGCATTTTTACTGTTATTGTTTCCGTACATTTTTTTGTAAAGAAAAACACTCTTACCTGGTGTTTCTATTTCTGTGTTTTTCTTATTTTTATTTTGAAGCTCTGTGGACCTGAAGTGTGTTGTAGACAGTGTTTCTAGTCAGAGTGAGTGCAAACTCATTACGGTTTACTTTTACAAATTCCTCACGTGTTTTTTTTACACGGGGTGTAATGTATTGACACATTGTATGGCAAGGTGTGCAAGACATGTTTCAGGCTCCGTAACCCGAGATTAAATATTTCGCCTTTCGTAGGGCAGAATTTAATTCTTCATATTAATGGGTTCTCTTTGTGTGAAATGGACGTGAGGTGCATTAGGTTGACCTTCTGTATAATTAATTTCCAGCGATATGCAGACACAATGTGTGAGTTTCACGAGGTGTCTGGATACCAGCATGAGATCTTTCAAGCAGAATTTGCATTGATTGGAAACTGCCTGCAGTGCTGCCAGTAGAGAACACTTCAATCTATTCTGTCCACTGAGTAAACTGAGCTGTCATTTTAGAATTATTTGTAATATTTGTTTAGTTCTTCAGACAATAAAACGCCATCATATCAGCAGAGTCCGTCCCAAGAAAGGGTCAATGTGCTTTCTTAAGGTGATCCAAATAGAATGTGCCCTCCCAGACCCCACTCTCGATGAAGTTGAACATTGATCGATTGTTCAATATCGATTGATCAACACTGCTGATTGACTGATTAATTTTGTTCAATTTATTGGAAGCCGTACCTCTTATCCATGCAGCTTGCCTTAGGCAATAGATATTGTAGTAAATTGTCTTTTCTAGAAACATAAAATCAATGATGCGGGGAAAAAAAGTAGATTAGCCTTAGTAATATTGATTATAGAAAATGTATTAAAAAAACACACACAAACAACAAAAACCAACGTGTTTGCAGCCCATTCTGGATAAGAACCTAGTGTACAATCCTTTTGATTTTGTTACTCCCTCCGGAAAACTGGCTGACCACTGCACTGGCTTATGTCGTCGAACCCTGAAGTTCCCAGATGGGTAGTGAAGTAGACTTGCCCTTAGTCAAGTTTAATTATTACTTGGCAGCAGTACTCAGGGTTTCGTGTTTCAAATCGAATGCTTTAGCAATTGGTTGTCATTGACGAGTTTAATTTCACCCTCGGGGCATGACCTTCAATGTGGTAATTAGTGAACTGGAGTAACCCTTCAAACATAAGGAATATCTTTGGAACTGAAGGGACTAGACGAGTCCATCAAGCTCGAAGGACTGAACGAGTCTAGCCTCTAGACATCGAGCGAAATAATATCCGTGGGCAGAGGGAAATATTTGCCCGACCCCATCCCTTTGGGGGAACCAACCTATCATTAGCTGATGAATTGGGTAAGAATAAAATCATAGCAAACCAAATTTTAGATGTACTATCTAAAATTGAATTAAGTTAAAATTTGCCGCGTCTGGAGCTTCGATAGTCTTGCGCCGGGACTGTCTTATTGATTTTGTTTAAGCCGGGGAAGTGTCTCGATAAGGCTGACATCAAAACATTATGTCCTTATTTTTCTTCATTTCGCAAGAAATGCCTTTTAGTTTGATCTTTGAGGATCTAAATTGATATTAATGATCGTCCTGTAGGAAATGTGATGCAAATCTTGGATTTCAAGCATCCATTTATCATTTTTATGTGACATGAATTTTAATAAACAAATCTAACGATGACTATGTTTAGGTAGTTGTATGGCCTACAATCTTATAAAACATCTGTTTGGGAATAGTAAAACAAAATAAAATAACAAAATATAAAAAGGGGTAGGTTTGAACCTTAAGTCAGGAACGTTCGGCTCAGAAAGTTGTCCAGTTTGGAAGAAAAAAATATAAAGTTAAAAAATTGTATTAAAACGTAAAACCTTGGGGCGTTTTAATATGCGAGGTTTCCCGAGGGATAAACGCTGATTAGAAGCGAAATGTTATTGCAAGATTCAGGCGCGTAAATTTGAGTCGACTCAGAAGAGGGCGCTGTGACATTACCAGTCGGGCGATTTCCTACATGTTTGACTTTGTGTGGTAAGAACGAACGGGAACGATTCAGGTACTCTTTATCAAAGTGATAATGTGGAGTAGTAGAACAAACAAAAAGACAGACAGACAAACAAACACAACTGTGAGAGGTTTTCCCTGTTGAGAAATTGAAGAAAATTATGTTATTATAAACAACTATAAAGGAAAGTTGAAGCTTCAGATAATTTGACTGACTTCGTACTATTGTCTTGTTGGACATTATTAAAACATTAACAAACCGTCCAACAGAGGAGTCAATGTCACTTTTGAAATACTATATTCCTACGTCCAATAAGAGTCAAGGTCACCTTTGAAAGACTATATTCCACCGTCCAAGAAGAGTCTTTTGACAATTTGTATCATTAATTGTAAAGTACAGAGCGTAGTAAATATAGCCATCACCAGAGACGAAAATCAACTAGAAACCAATTGGGTGACGTCTTTTGATGGAAAGGAGTAACCCAAGATGCAGTTACAATGGGACTCGTTGGAATTAATGTCTGTAGTCAGACTTAAGCACTGTAGGGATAGTTAAGTCGGCTTGGCGCTCAGATGTATTAGTTTTATGTAATGAGAGAAACAGGTTTGATGTGAGTGCAATGACATCCATGTTTACAACTTGTTATGCAGTCACGATTTGGAGAAAAGGTTTGTCTCTTGTTGTGCTCGAGTTTCCCATGGAGCAGTATTGCTCTCAACGAGTGCTGGGTTTTCGACTTAGTGTTTTCGATTCTCTATCGATTTGGGGGCTTCTGGGTACGATGTTCTTGGTTCTGGGCTCGATGGTCTTGGTTTTTGATTTGAAGGTCATGGTTCTGAACTCGATTTTCTCATGGTTACAGGCTCGATGTTCTTGAATCTGGGCTCGCTCGGATGTGGATCTGTTGTTCATGGCTCTTAACTCGATGTTTCTTGGTTCCTGGATCGATGTTCTTGGTTTATGGGTGGATTTGTTTTGGTTCTTGATACCTGCATGCTGGCTAACCTGCATGCTGGCCGTACTTCGTCGCTGCAACATATTGTATTCCTAAGTTCTACATACCCAGAGACTTCAGTGTACTCGAGAATAACATTTGTTTATTGAGTTCTTGTCTAACTGTCTCACACTACTCTGAAATTCCAAGTACATGAATAAGAAACGCGGATTCATACAATTGTAAAATACATGTAAAAACAGTCTGTTCAGTTAGAAGCAAAATGCCTTCACTCTTTACTGAACTCTCGGGTACGGTAACTGGTACTTAATTTGATTTCTACGCTACTCTATAGTGCGGGGACAACGCATTGACCTTTGAAATTCTAACATTGGTTGATAATCGGAAACGAAGTAAACACAGGAAAAACATTTCACGGGATTTTATGTATTGTAATGCCTGAAATGTACAGTCATAGATTAGTTTTTGTCATTGTTATGAAGTTTATAGGACATTTTATCAACAAAGAAACAATAACGGTCATTTTTGAAAGGTCCACCTGAATATAGTTTCTACATGTTGAGAAAACATTTAAAAACTGTCACGGTATTTTCATCAAGAAGGTCAAATCAATTCTTGTTTGCGAGTTGACAGCGGGTACCAACCGCATCTCTGACCGCAGCATTCGCGAACGGACACCAGAACTGAGAAATCTGAGAAACGATTCATGCGTTAGTCGTGTCTCAGATTCAAATTTATTTGGGTGAAAAAATGTCGAAACCATATTACTTCAAAGGGAATACTTTCTCAAAATAACCGATACTATCAACAGTTGTAGTGCTTCTTACTCAAGTAAATTGTTATAATCATATAATTTTTTGAATAATTACGAATCTTTGACCCACCTTTTAAAATAACGTTAAAATCCTGCGGCAACACGGGGGTTTTATGAAAGTGCTCCATTGTTGCAGACACATTTTTTTGTACGACAGTTTTTAAACTTTTATTAGTGTCCAAAGATTTAAAAATAATAGTTTGATTCGAGGACGTTTTCTACGAATCACGGATGTTGATATCAGTTTCTCAACCATTTCGTCTATTCTTAAACCATAGAGTTTTTACAACCATCATCTGACTATAAAGCCTACTGTTTTCAATATAGCAATGGTATCCCATCAATGTTCCAGCTTTAATAAAAAAGAACTCTATCCACTTCTGAAAGCAATGTCCGCTTCGACCTTACGCAAACATCCGCTTGTTGCTGCACGGTTTAAAAACCATGGCAACCATTTCATTGCCACACACGCCATATTGTCATCAAAGAGTCCCTTTGTGAATTTGAGACGTCACTTTGGACAACATGGGGATTCCAAAATGTCCGTTGAGACATTTCTTGACAACCGGAAGAGGGATCTTAATAATATTTCGAAACTAACTGATATTTCACCCTCAGCTTAAATTTGTTATATATGAAGGTTTCTCTTCTGATTGACACGAGATGATATTTTCTTTAGCGCAGTATTTTCGACGTTGTGACATTTGGCCCAGTATCATTCGGTCATGTCACTGTTGTTTTCACAAAGTCCCGATTGTGCATTTCTAACCTCTGGTAAACCCATTATTATTTGTAACTTGTCTCAAAAACATATACATACATATATATATATATATCATGAATGTATGCTAGGGTTACTCATATTCCGAAGTATATGTTTTCGGGTTTTTTTTTGTCAACTGATGATTTTTTAAAAATTTGATTAGGAAACAAACTTATCTAGCTTTACTTTTGACAGACACATCAAATCAGACGGGATATTTCCAAGATTTTCTTGATATTCGTCGTTTTGTTTCATTACTAAGTTTAGTGCGCTTTACATTTTGCCTCGATATGAGAAACAAGTAAGGCCTAGGAGTAAATAAATAAAATGAAATAATATTTTAAAGGAAAAAGCATCAAGATTTACAATTCTCTGGTTGAGTGAAAGCAATTTCACACCTGCATGAGTAACAAGAATTTAAAGTCATCCCATGATGGCTTGTGAATGTTTCATGTAACTATACTGAACACAGTAAACTCACCCCAGCCACATAATTTGGTCATCATTATTGCATCAATACACAAGAACTACATACCCATGAATCAATGCAAGGAATATATTTCAAGTCGCAGTCTTCAACTGCTTGATGCGTGACCCGTAGAAATTGGCCCGTTAGAAGTGAAGAAGATGACCAAGTACTCCCGTTGGTGGAGCTATTCATAAAAGGCCATTATTCCTATGGGTGCACCACACTAAATAACCTCCCCATAGCAACCAATGCTAAATGCCAATTATTCAAAAATACTCAGAATATATTATCAAAGTCTCTCAGCCTCTTGAAAATAAACCAAATTTATTTTCTGACAACCAAATGTAACTTTCTTTTGTAATCTTTGCCAGGATAACCGTTTATTTGAGCTAAAAGGCTCATCCAAAATAAAAACAACCCCTGAACGACTTGACTGGCCAGCCTCCATTTAGAAAAGTTATTTCACATCTTTCAGCCATAGAGGGCATTTTAGAGGGCAACTGTACCAAAATGTTTCAGGTTGATGGTCAACAACCCCAGGGGCACAATATTGGATCATTTTTCAACAATCCATAAGAACCATAACCTTCACATCTTTAATTTCCAGAAAAAGTTGTGGGTTTGCATTTAATCCATTAGGTTCACTCCGTGTGATGTACTCCATAGACGTACAGTCTGGAGACGTAAAGGCCGCTTGCATGTATTGGCTATGGCTGCGACTGCATCCCCATGGTAACGTGCGTTGAAACATAGACTACCCTTACCAACAGTCAAATAGCCATAGCCACCAATTCGAACTCGCCCTCAGTCTTTGTCATCCTTACCTCATACTCAATGTAGACCTTTACGTGTGCGTACACATCGCACTATTGATTATGTTAATGAACGTACTGTAGTTATCAGATTTCCTCTTCAACTTCGTTCTAACCCACCAAAACCATTACTAAAACGGGTTCGATCACAACGAGAACGAGGTTTGGTTAAAGATGATCTTTGTATTTCTTTTATTTTATCGAATAAAAAACTGTATTTATGAAAATTAACTTGAATTTTTTTTTATGTAGGGGCTTACACTTATCTGTGTTTTATTATTTTTATTTTATTTATTTATTTATTGGCTTTGCTGTGCGTGTTAACATGTTTTATAGGAGGATCGTTTCACCACCCGCTGCCACTAATTAACACGAGTATTATTTGCTTGCTGGTAAACTAATATGTCTTTAATGAAGGCACAGCCATGATGATGCATTTCTATATTAAGCCATCTATATTTCATAAGTCCGTAATGATCATCATATCTATTTCCAAACTCTAATAGAAGACCAACACGGCATTTATCCATTAGTGCTATACATTATCCATGTTTAAGAGCTCTAAAACTGTCTTGTCATGATCTTATCATATGATAAGACTCTAAGGAGATACAAAACACTTGTTTTCACAGCTACCTCCTCCATTATCTTCTTCGAGGACGGTTCTTTGCTAACTTTCAGCCCATTCGGTACGCGATTACATCCAAGCTAAAAATAGGTCTGCCGGTAAAAGCTAGATTCAAGTATTATGATGATACCCCATTGAAATAAGATGAACAATTGGCAAGCCATACATCTCTCGGTATCATCTTTCCACCTCCTAAGTCAAGATAGCTGTTTTCACTTTTTGAAACAGCAAATGACGTATTTTCTTCCCTCATTTTTTAAGTAGCTGTGTACACGGTATGGAAAAAAGAACATCGTGTGTATTTAACGGCAGCTCAATTCTATACAGCTTTGCCTCTCTCTCTCTCCCCCTCTCGCTCTCTTTTTTTTTTTTTTTTTTTTTTTTTTTTTTTTTGGGGGGGGGGGGTAAATATTGTCTTTAAAAAAAAATGTCATTCGTTATATATTTAATATACGTGTACATTACAGCAAGCACATAACGCCATGTGGATTTGTTGAGTCCTCGATCAGAATATTGATTATTATGGAATTCAATTATTTAGGAAGTTTTGAAATAATGAAATGAAAACATTCCCACGCAGAGTTTGATGAAACATGTTGCCTTTTCATCACAAGTACAAGGGGCACACTCGTAATCCAAGTGATCGATGCAGATGTGGGAAGTACTTATGAATGTAAAAACTACTCTTGTTGTTTACTTAGTAATCATTATACTTTTATTAAAACAAAAACAAATGGAGTTTTTTAAACAATGTTAAGCTCACTCTACCGTAGCCCCATACTACGGGTACATGGCCTGAGAACAGTTCTATCTCGGAGAAATACTGCAAATGTATGCAAAGTTCCTCATCGAAATTATCCTGTCCTTTTTTAATACAGCTGTTTCGAAACAAGCTTATCAGTGAGTCTGAACAGAAACTACATACTCTTACTTGTGATTTGTGAAACATTAACATGTTATTTCATCAACACTTTTGAGTTTTTGTTCACAGACTAAAGCAATAGGCCAAGGCCTTGCGTTGAAGCACAGGTTGAAACTAGTCAGTCTGAAAAATTGTAACGATCAAATAAAAATCAAACCAAAGATGGAAAAACCCTCTTTAAACTAGCATTGTACAGTTGTACTGTTGTTAGAATTTACTACAATTGTAGAAACGACAGCGTTTAACATTGAGTAACAGTGACCGTCCAGTCCCTAGAGGTCGCGGCCTCGTAATCTATAGGGTCATGACCTCTGACCCATACTGTGTGGGTGTACATCTACTGTGCGTATATGCATCCCTTAAAAGGGCAAAATGTAAATTCTTCCAGCAACCTGTACGAGCGTAACTTATCAATTAAGTATTGTCTTGGGATTGTTTCAGTGGTGGGAGGATGAATTTCACTTTGAAGCAAAGTAAGGAGTTAAGGATCCTGGTCGAGTTGCATTGTAATATACCCTAAACGGTTTGGGACAGACTTCAATTTAATTCGGAGCATCTCTTTTGTCTGCCCAACTCCTTCGATAGGAATCGACTTCACTAATGGTTACAGTGATGCATATCAGCAAAACCTTTGCGATTATTTTTTCTTCTTGTCTTTGGGTGTTGAATTAATGTGTCTTGGATGTTTAGAGCGAGACATGATGACTAAGAGATCGTGATGTAATCTGTTGAGTTGGATAATTCAATAAAAGCCAGGCAATGTGACTGACTTTGTATATAAGGTACTTTCGATTATAAATAGACTTTTAATCAGGAATCTGACCCAGAAAAAAACTGAACTTGTTAAAGGGAAGTCCCACTGAAACTTGTGGCAAAATTAAGGAAGCAACCGTTTTATTAAATTTGACTTATCGGTTGATACTGGTAACCATGTAAAACTAATGTTTAAAAACCAAACATATGTTGTTTTATGTAAATAAGTCGGTCTCTTTATTTAACCGTCTTGGTAACTTATACTGCACATAAAAGAGAACCCGATAAAATTGATCACTGGATGATAATGGTCTATAAATGGAATCTGAAACAAGGTGGGACCTTAGGATAAAGGTGATACGATAGGATCAGCTTTTTGTCTCCTTACAAGTCCACCTGCCTTAACAGGTGTATTCAGTCCTACAGGCACATCACTGTTTTCAGATGTTATTATCGAGGATTTGGAACACAGCGTGTCTTTATCCGGGGCTTAGGAAAATGCTATCAAACGAGCATCTCGTGTCAACCAACACTTGGCCTTTTAGCAAATTGAGCAACGTTTGTTGATATCGTGTAGTTGGTGTTATTGCCATGAAATGACTTTCGTTATTCTTGTTTTTCTAATTTTGGAAATGATTGTTCAAAGAAAAGATTATCATAATTTTTGAGATGCTTTTTTCCCTGCTCCAGCGGTTTCTTTTGAATACATTATAATGATGTCAATGTAGAAACTGGGTTAATGGACAGTTAATCAAATAATCGGTTATTGGTGCAAAGTCTAATTATAGTTAATTATGTCAAGTTTCCGCTAGATTTACCTGTTTTTAATTTTCACCGGTTGGCTACCTTTCCCATCTACGTGCCATCCTGGGTTCGGGAACAGAGTTTGTATGCCTTCACTAGGGCAGGCAAGCTTGTTGTAATGAATTGCACGACCCATACATCACGTTAAAGAATGCAATGACATGACTTCATACGGATTCTTACAGCATGTAAATACCAAAAGGTCACCAATATGGGTGTTTTTTTTTGACACACATATATTTTTAATAATAAAAAATATTATCGGTAAATACAATAAAATTGAAATAGAGACGCGAGCAGAAAATTTTCAAAAAATGGAAAACGTGTCGTTGTTACCCTTTCGATTTTGCGATAAATGATCAATGTAGATGTTGTTTTAAAAAAAAGATAATAAAATTATATATAATGTATAATAAATAAAATAAACGAAAAATACGCGAGCAAAGCATTTTCAGAAAATGTAATTCCAACTCTCCCTAAAATAAAGAAAGAAAGAGAGAAATCAACACAATAAAAATATTCTTATACCTAACAAAACCTCATCACTGTGAGGTCGAACGTGTCGTTGTAAGCAACAATTTTTCAGGAAAATAAAAATAATTTAATAATTTGTTCTATACTAAAGATAAATGTAGCAAAACAAATCAAAATTTCAACTAGAAAACATCCAAACCTCGACCTTGCAGTTGCGAAATGTACTGGTGGCATAACGAAGGCATTCCTGTTAAAATGAGCTGGTGACAACGCAGAGATAAGGCACTCGTTGAAATTGCAACCCATGGTCACCTTTTTTAAGAGATTGTGAAACGATTCAGCCAACGTAAACTGATCTTGAGTTGTTTGGGAGCAGTCCCTAATTTTCTAGGTCGATGTTGAGTTGACTCTGAGTTTATTATAAAATAAAACGTTTCATACGACGGCTTTCCTCTCGTGTTGCATTCATTTAACGGGGTTGGGTTTCACCTTCCTTAAAGCGACAGTAGAGGTGAAATTGTTGCTCAAAGTTTGTCAGTACGATTTTTTTTTTTATATCTACGCCATGCACTTATTCATTGTGAATTGACGTGAGTAAGACATCCTTAATAACTTCAAACAAACACAATCATTGAAAGTTACTTTCGATTTTTTCTTATAATCTAGATGTATCGACGCCAAAATAGCTAGTTTTTCAATTTCTTTTATTTAGGTAATCTTAACTAGTCCATTCTGAGAAGATTGGACCAATCCAAATTCAATCAACGGACAACTTTAAATCTTCCCCATCAAAAAGTAATCAATTTAACTAACAGTTGAAACTAAAAAAACATAAACAGTTTGATTACGCCTGCATACCTCTCTTGTTGAACGTAGTTGTAGATTACCTACCTGATGAAAACCTCTAACAGGAATTAGAAAAAAAAGATTTATATCCCACAGGCTCGATGCGTTGATGTCAATGAACTTGGTAATACATCAAGTGCAACAACCTGAAAAAAACCCCCAATCTTTCCTTTCAAAAACGAAAAGAATATTTTCACCAGTCTCTTGAAAAATGAATCGTTAATGTGTTGAGTTTGTATAAGAGTATATAAGAAGTTTGTTCAATAGTTACATCAGTGTGGCTTCTTTGCACTGAAACACACAAAGACAAACTTTTGTCCTTCTTTCCTCAATCATCAAAGTGTTTATTGTTCTAGTACCAAACCAGACTTGACAAATTTCACTTCTTACTGGATTGCGCACGAAGGAAACTTATTCCTACTTTGCCAGATATAAATGGAAGTCGCGGGATTTGCTCGACGACAAATTGCATGCAGTGACACACACAGCTCAAAGTGCGTCATTCTGTTCTTTACGTATGCCTAAGATGTTTCCTGCGCCATCAAATAAACTAGAAAACGATATTAGATTGAGTAGGACGGATTCGGTAAGCTTTATGAGCAGGAACGGTATTATTCAGATGATCGAGAGGTAATGCAAGGGACTGAAAGGGGGCACGAGACTATGGGGGCGGTAAGGCAGTGCTGTCTAAAATGACTGGACTTAAATGTAATCTGACTCGATGTTCTCTCTGTGGATTACTGTAAGAGGAACCAAAGTGACCCTAAATGCAGGACAGTCTACTGTATTGTAATACGTTCTCTCTGCGGATTACTGAAAATTAGGAACCAATGTAGCCTTAAATGTAGGACAGTCTACTGTATTGTAGTACGTTCTCTCTGTGGACTACTGAAATATAGGATCCAATATGACCCTAAATGTAGGACAGTTTACTGTATTGTAATACGTTCTCTCTGTGGATTACTGAAATTTAGGAACCAAAGTGACCCTATATGTAAGACAGTCTACTGCATTGTAACGCTGTGTAACCTGTGCCGTTGAATGACTGTCATTCCATCTGCCTGTGGCCTTAATTGACCTTGATTTGCTTAAGTCAGGGTAGTGTCTCTGTGGATAAAACGAGACGCAAGAATCGAAAGGATGAGAGATTTCAGACTTTCTAAGTCAGCCTGATGAAAAAAAAAAAACACATATAGAAATCCTACCCTTTGATCTTCTTCTCTAGTGATGAGGTCACAGTTCTAAAAAGCTCCTTGTAATATAAACCTTAGGGGTTAGCGAAAGGTGAAAATGCCATCATTTCAACATACCTCCTAACAAATATGCATCCTAGTTACGGACCTGTTTGGTCAGCAATGACTCTTACCCTGGAACCGGCTTTAAAATGTAATCCAGCTTATGATTCTGTAAGTTATTGTGCCAACCTTTTGAGTGTGACCTAGCATTAATTTAATCCAGAAATATAATCATGTAATCCTACCCATTCATTTCGAAAAGTAGCTTTTGATCAGTCTCTAATTCTTTTTCATAAAACCTGCTGGCTCATAAAGAAATACCATACTACTACCGGTGTGCCGTTTTTTTGCGCATGATACAGTATCCAACTCAACCAAAATAAAATATACTACGTCTTATTTCAGGCTTGTCGTTATTACTTCTTGGCTTATAATGCTACATCCAAAGTGGGTCAAATACCTAACCCTAAATATTTGTAATCAACCCTAAAAGTCAACCACAGAATCCCCCCGTGATGCCCTAGTAGTGATCCTTCGACTGCTTGGCCTGAATATGAATTCAACATAACTTAGTCGAAACGCGAGCCCGAAAGTGTTATTGCTGTATACGCCACGGCTCAATAAATTCTCATAACTACAGTTTCTCTACAGTTTCAAACATGCCATGAATCTGTGTCTGATATTACTGTTTGAAATGAATGCTTCATAAAAATGTTTCCTCCATTCGTCAAGTGTAACTTTAGATGGGAGAGTAATTTGTGTTCACATCTATATTAAAACGTAGAGTAAAAACTATATTTCCAAAGCCTGTTTTTCATTCAAATTTCATTGAGTGTATCATAAATAATTGTGTTAACTCGATTTCGCACGGAATTGTAAACTAAACGATCCGCTAATGCATCTTATTGATTGGAATTTAGTCAGGTTTGTTCCTAAAATGAATTTATAAACAGTCACTTAAATTTTCACTCATTTTCAGTTCAGAGTTAATGTTGAAAGCCTTGCAGTGTGGTTATAAAATTCTATTAGAATTCTAATTTATTTCATCATACAAAATGCATGCTTTTCATGGCACCGAGTATTTCGTAATCCATATTCCGTGGTTCTAAATCAAGGGCGAACACAATTTATTGTTATTGTTTTTTTAATGAAACAATTGCTCATCAGTTAAGCCTTGTTTGCAAGTTGAAGCCCCAAACGAAGTGTTTTTTGTAAATGTTGAAGGGTACAGCAACACTAATAGCCAGAGCGACTATCAAATTATAGTTTAATATTACAAATGTAGTCTAAATGTCCTTTAGAAATTACCGATACGTGACTTTGGAGTAGTCTATACTTTATGCCAAACCCGAATAATCAAGGTGCCGCATTCAACCATGAAACAAAATATCTCGTTATTTGTTTTTATGAATAATACAAATTGATTTTTCCAATGACGGGACACGTTGGAGTTCTCGGGGGACACAGTTTCGATGACTTACTTCCCAATTAAAATGTCCTTGAATAATATTTCAGTCTGTTGTATTTGCAATGAAAATGACTGGAAGTGTTTAGATGCATGCAGGCCACAAATGATAGCTTTGTTATTGAACACAGCGACATGTGAATAGATTACGAATAGCAGCAGAGCGGCATCGTCATAATTACATCAATGGCATGGCACCTGCTTCGGCGGGTAGACCCCAGTCAATTAGCCGGCAAATGTTGCCTGGGAGTCGGGCGACTGAAATGAGAGTTCTCGGTGATATAACTCGCCTCATCCCTTCATCCCGTAGGGAAGGGTTCATTTTCAAATTGCACAGATTAAAGGAACAGTGCTCGCAAAAGTTTCACTTTAATATAACGTGAGCGAAACAATTGCCAGTTTCTGCATGGTTTACAAATCAGTTGTCTTTGAAAGTCTAAGCGCATATCTTACTGAATCAATTAGTAGTGACCAGATTTGCCGTTTAATTAAACTTAATCACAGGTAGGAAAAGTTAAGATACCAATTATATCAGAAATACTTGTTTTTATTGAGGTAAGAATATTTGTTATTAAGAAAACAATTTCCATGTCACATAAGCATCACAAAGAGCTGTAAATTAAAAATCGATAAACTATTATGAAATACAGATAAAAAGCAGTCAAAACATAAGAAAAGTAATTAAAAAACTAACAAAAACAATTATTAAGTGATAAAAAAGGTGATTCTTAAGGTAAGGAAATAATATGATGACGAATGCAAAAATACGGATGCGTCATCTCGTCACCAACCACCCATGGAAACAGACACCGTGCTTCGTTGTTGAGTAGGAATAAGAACCCGCACAGTTTTGTCTTAAACTCTCTTCCAAGCCTCCAGGGTAAGAATGCTGTACTTTTTGCTTAAGTGAATAATGCCTTAAAAGTTTATTTGTGTGTGAAACAACAGCGTGCTAAAGTCAACGTAACGTAAGCCTCGTCGACAATATTTATCTTGTATTACATTAAAGGCCATAGGCTACATTTCAGTGTACACGGTCTAAAAGATGAAGAGACAGTAGATAACGAAATCTCAGGTGCGAGCTTTAATGAGTACCCCAAGGGCCATGGTTTCTAAACATCTTGGCACTCAACGTGCCTGCTCATACGCTCTGTTTAAACAACACCGTAACGTTTACATTGACTTGAAATTGCGACTCCGGGATACCCTTACAGATGTAATGTAATCAATAACCTTGTAACAATCCATGCCTATCAAATGAAAGCCCACTGCTGTAAAGGTAATTTCACCTGTTTCAATCCTCCCCACCCTATGGGTTAACATTTTGTGTCAGAGTTCCATCGACCATCATTGGCTCAAGGTGCTTGTCAAATTCTCGTTAGTTCGGTCGTCCATTTTGTGGGAGTGGCTGGTCCTTTAACATTAATTACCCTCCGTAGGCAGAGAACATCCTACAGAATGTTATCAGTCTTGCTATCGATTGCAAAAAGGGGAGAAGAAACTAACAATTGCAGAAGTTTATGCTCTCAAAGCGATTACCGGTCACACCTTTACCTGGAGATACTTTCAATCTCTGCTAAAAATTCCCAGCTTATCCTGCATATCAGCTTCCCCACGCCTTCAAATCCAATAGTATAGCTCCAAGAGGAATCCTATTAAGTCATGTTCGATTCTGTCTTCCCTCTCAGGGACTCAAAACCAATCTACCGCATCAAGTTGTCTTGGCATCAAATCTTGATAACAGAATGTACTGCGAAGATAATTCGCTTAATTTAAAAGTTCAAGAGTATGGTTGTTGTTTTTAACCTTGTGTAAACATCTTCCGAATTTTGCAACAACATATGCATTTCTCTTGTCCAAAATTTAAAGGTAGAGAATTAAAAATCGTAATTCAATCATGTTTCTTTAAACAAAACACAAAACAGAAGGATCGACTGCAGATTTTCACGCAAAGATAAACAACACCGAAGTGTTTCACGTTACTAACGGTAGCCTTTAGGACCAGTGCAATTTGAAGAAAATAAAATGCACACAAAACATCAGCCCACCCCCAAGAGGTTTATTTGAACAAAATAAAATCAAGTTATCTGACACCTCACTCAGCACCCACTTTAACATTTAAAGGTCATGTATCAACAAAGACCCACGAGAAGAAAGACATCTTTTCAAGGAAGATTTCTTAAGACTAGAACGACCTCACTGATCCTTGTTCGGAATTCATAAAGACCTCAAATGCAGACTCACGTCTCCTCAGTAGATGGCGTGAATAAGACATGGATAAGATAATTCTAAAAGCTTCAGGTCGAAAGCAACTATGCTATACAAAAAAATACATATATATATATTTAACTCGTTCCATTGTGTGCCGTGGCTCAATGTTTGAGTCGCCCAGGAAGTGATGGCCACAAACGTATTATCAACACAGAACTCACACTGATTTACCACGCATTGACTGTGACACAGGAGGTTACGTTGTGGACAACACTGCATAAATACTTCAAATAAAACTCGGGAATTGTAATTCTCTTTTTGGAAACTTGTTGTGGAAATCGTATTTGTCTACGAATCCCACTTCTGACAGCAAATCCAATGACACACGCAATTACATCGAACAAATAGGACATGGCTTGGATTTAGACAGCAAAGCTCATAATGTGGAACACAATCATGCAAGGTCACATCTCTATGGGACATAAATAGGGAGGATTTTCCATTTTTATACGCGACGAAACAAACTGTTGTATTAAATAGGGAACTCTGTAAAACTTAAAATTGTCTTAGTGTACAAATTGATTGGCACAGAGTTAGTTTTGGCATGCATATATTCAAAAACAGTTTAGTTCTGGCATAGAGCAAGGACCGGCTCTATAGACCAGTACACCAGGGCCCAATTTCATAGAGCTGCTTAAGCAGAAAATAATGTTTAACAAATTCCTGCTTAGTAGAAATCAGCAGGATAACAGTCACAAATTGTACATGGTGTTTTAGCTGGTGGCCTTATTCTGGTAAGCATAATTTCGTTGTGCTTAGCTTATTTTGGTGCTTAAAATGCGGCTCTATGAAATTGGGCCCAGGTTGTAGTTCAACATAACTGTTTTATCAGGATACCCCATTGGCATACCGACTACATTAACTATAAATTGTCAGACAATAACATTTATAAGATTCATGCTCCCTTTTGAACTGTGAAAACATTGACACAGTTTTGCTATAATGAACATCATAGCTACGTAAGATTTGTGGATATATAAGTTAATTACCAAATTATCTCAGAGATATTCAATTTCCATAAATAATCTTATAGGTCAAATTCATGAAGGAACATGGAATTTGATTTGCTAATTCCGTTTAGTATTCCCGATTCTCGGATTCCTTCACTCGTTGGTTGAAGCTCTACCCTGACACAGAAACATAATTTCCCGTTGACTTTAAGTTCATGTTGACTTAAATTAGCTAAATCATACATAATTCAGACTAATAAAGCGGGACATTTGTAAAAGGCACAAAATTGGAAAAATTAATCAGGTAGACCGCAGGCCTTCTTGACTGGGTCTGTGCCGAGGGATTGGATAACATTTATCCAGTGACCTAAACTACTGATTACATATCATTGCGTAAGGCACTCCTGCTGGAGGATTCATCGGTGTGGAGTGAGGGAAGCTTGGTGATTGATTCGACGAGGAACATTATTAATAAACACACAGGGAAGAACACTTCTTCCGTTTGGATTTAGAAAATAAAAATGTTTGCTCAAAGGCAAATTATAGCTTCGGTTTTTGAAACCGTTCGATTGTTTTAATCCTATATAAATGTTGATATATTAAAAAAAAGTAACCTGTGAAAATTTATTTTCAAAAGGTGGTCGCGTTTTTGAGATATCGCCAACAATCTGTAGCAGTTATGTCCACGCAGGAAGAATAATCCGTAATTGGAATTCACAATCTGAGTCAACGTTGCACGCAGAAACGTTTCTCAGATGGAATTTTTTTTAAATCTCTCTCCCTAAAACCACATTCCTTCGAAGGGAGTTGTGTCTTAAATTGTTATATATTATCAACAGCTGCAGTGCTTCTCACCAAGTAAGTTTTTTACGGTCAGTAATTTATGGAGTAATTACAAACGGTTATACCCTTCCTATAACAGAGAAGCCATCACGAGCGTGAAAGTTTTAGCTGGTATCCCATATTTGCTGAGCAGGAATTATGCTTTATGAAAATGGGCCTTTCATTTGACTCAAAAGGAGTCAGTTTCATAAAAACATGTTAACTCAAGAATTTATTTTAAATTGGTAAATATATTCAATATGTGTGATTAAACTATCCTCAAAAGTAGCACTGTATGTCTTAGGATACCTGTGAAGAGGCGGTGTTGAAGTTAATGCTAAGTTTTAGATGTAGGGAAAAAACCCATGTAAATGGACTGAAAACCCACGTGCCTTGTTTGTCCGAAATGGGATTCGAACCTGGGTTACAGAGGTGAAAGGCGGGGCGGATCGCCACTAATCCAACCCAATTATATGCGCTGCAGAAAGGATGTTTGGTTCTTTCCAGTACCGTATATTATGTGACAGCATTGATAAGGTGTTAATTGCCACTAAAACTTTGAAACCATTTGCTTTACTAGCAAACCAGCATCGTTGTGACTTTAAGACTAAACACTGTCTAGTAAAAACAGGTTTCCATACGCCATGTTGTGGTACGGTTTGGGTAAATTTGTCTATTTACACCCAAACAAAACAGTGCACTCTAGTGTCCACCATCTCAAAAAGCCTAGTTGCAATGGACACCCATCAATTAGCACTTATTGATTTTTTTCATAACTCCTCCACGAATCCTAACCAGGTGAGCTAGTTCTTCAAAATCATCAAAATAATCAACCCGGTTCCAAACGTCAGCTCTCACTACCAGTCTAAACCATTACATTTCTCAAAGTCAAAGTACTTGAATAGAAATCCGGATGCATTCCGGTTATCCCATTAAATTCTCGAACGGAAATTTAGCATGATAATTATTTCAAGTATGTTCGTCGATATGTGAGAAAACATTCTTTGACTTGGAAATACATCTGATACCGATAAAAAGCTATGGGCGGTGCCTGACTGGTTTGTATTGCAAAATTTCCCGTGATAACTTTTCTGTACACAAATATAACATACGGTTATCGCGTTATCTAACCTACTTCCATACCCCCAAGGAAATAATGCTTGCTTCTTAAAATTGGCATAGCCCCATAATCCGTGATGAAAAACGACATTTATTGATCTGAAGTAAACCAGAGTCATTACATCTGCCGACAGTTCTCCGGGAAGAATTTGACAGAAGACAAGCTCAATGCCACTGAGATGTCTTGTGGAGACATTAAGTGGGGCAGATATAAGCTTTATTTACATCAGTGTTTTGTAGATGCGTTCCTATACTGGCCAACCTGTACCTTCCTGTATCATCAGCTATCTTGATAACCAAACATTTTACAAATAATCCATAATCCATTGGATTGAGAAAGTATTCTTTCTTCCCACAATCTTTAGCAACTTTTGGATGTCACGTACCAACATAAAGAAGAGTCTCACTTCTGCTCTTACGATACTTGTGTCATTTCCTCTCATCGACTTCTTATTCTTATCTCTTTTTGAATTTCGAAATTGCTGTAATTTTATTAAAGCAGTTTTACAGTAAATGTTTTAATTCAATTTCTCACTTTTCGAATTGTGTCAATTGGAGAAATGCTGCATTTTAATTTTGAATATTAATGAATGGATACTTTTACTGAAGCAAAGAACATTTTTCCTTGAATAGCAGTAGGCCTATCTATTTTAGGAATATGGAGCGTGTTTGTCAAAAAGGACTGTCTCTAACTCAGTTTCTGCTCTTTGAATACGGAAACAGTTCCGGCTCAATCTGGCCCAAGATTTTAATAAAATTCATTTCACGACCGCACTCGATTTGACAACGAAAATAGTACCTATTCAATGTAGTCCAATAATATTCACGTGACGGTTGAAAAATTGAAGTAGAAGTAGTTAAAAAAAAAACGTCTCTCAGTCGAAATATGTACCATGGATTGAAAACGGAAATTTAGTGAGCGTACTGACTGATATACCTCTGGAAATCTTTGCAGTGTTCTTAATTACGCAGTTCTGAATAGATATGTGTAGGATTGAATGTCTTGTCAAATATGTACCCATGACTCGTACTGGAATGTAACTGGAAACAGCATGGGGTAAATAGAAGCTTGTGTACAGACAGTCACCTTGACCGTATTCACTGGGGTGTTCAGTTAAGACACATCATGTGCAAGACATAATCTCCAAGATATTTTTGTCAAGTTTGTTTGATGCTAACCCATTGCTGAGGAGGTAGAGGTACGTCTACCTTGCTATCGATTTACCTGCCTTCCTTGAAAAGAAATTTGAAACTTGGATTTATGCGAAGATCAAATGAATTTAAATTCCACACCTTGTCAAGATATTCTGTCGTCAACTGAATCCGTGACAAGTCAGATCAAAACGGATGCTTATATTTAAGTGAAAATACCTGTTTACAACAGCCAGTTTTATAAAAACATTAATGTCTTTCTCTCTTTGCAAGATGGAAGTGATATGTCTGAATATTGACGTCATCAAGCTGCCAACATAGAGGAAAACTGTGACAAAAGCAATTCGGAACACAAATTTGCAAAGCAATGCGTACAGAATAGGTAAATGAGCAAACTTCATTTGATCTCTATCAAATGACGTCATACTCCAACGTATTTTTTCTCAAGATGACAGTATTCTTATATTATAATTTACTTTATGACGAATACTTTCAGTATCGACATGAGCGCATCGTTCTCAACAATCCCCAACTCCCTATTTCACTCTACATCAAGTACATCACCAACCTCCAAATATAGGATCTCCTTTCTCGTTACAATAAACCCAAGACATTTACAGGACAGGTACGGCTGCCATTCTGTATCCGGTAATCAAGGAGACGACAACGTTACCTTTTCAAGTCATGCTAAAGGAGTATTCTCTATACAGTATTGTCCTTATTTCTTAACTCACTGACATTTTATCAATGCTCTAAGGAACACCTTTGTCAACTTCCCCCTCGGTATTTCTGCTAAATTTACGCTTTTGTACACTGCACGTAGCAACCTTTTAAGCTAAAAATTAAGCGAACATCTCAATTTCAGCTCCCTAGAGTGTATTTTAAGTGTAATACCCATTTTGCAACATCAACATATGTTTGCACTGCGTTTTTGCGGCAACCGTACGTCTGATCTTTCCCGCCAAAATGATTTTGAGCGGGAAATGCCTGCCGAGCATTTCACCAAAAAGAGTAACCACAAATTTAGCGAAATGACTTGCCGGTGCATTATGCTCAACATAATAGTCTTAATACCTGAATGTAAACCAAGAAACCAAGCAACTCATTAAATGAGTGAAGCAAACACCGAAATAAAACCTCCGCAATGTGTCTCCTCATTTTAATCAGATGTGGATTTAGAGCGCCCGTCCTGACCTGAAAATGGAGACCTCACTGTCAACAGACGACAAAAAGTCTCCCCTAATGAATTCTAAAAGCGTCGACAAAGAAACATTAC
This sequence comes from Pisaster ochraceus, assembly GCA_010994315.2. Taxonomy (NCBI): domain Eukaryota; kingdom Metazoa; phylum Echinodermata; class Asteroidea; order Forcipulatida; family Asteriidae; genus Pisaster; species Pisaster ochraceus. Next base: position 12,186,501 of record CM021544.1, on the reverse strand, counting down.
TCCTATGGATGTGGCTGTAGTTTAATTTCTTAAGGGCTAACCTTAACACCTCGTGTATGTTTCACAACACTTATCTTTCACGTCTTCATTGACACTCTCCGGAGAGACTTTGTCTAATTGCTGGCGTACCTCTGTCCCAGACTGACATTTTAAAAACACCTAGGATTGTTTCTGTTGTGATATCCATCACGAAACGCGTGAGAACCAACATTAAAATAGGTTGCTAAAGCGTGTTAACAATTAATATATCTCCATTGAATCGCAGCATTGGCACGAAAGTTTTCAAGCGCCCACGCAAGAAAATAACTAAGTAATAAACAAGAATGTAAATGTGCTAACGTACGGTTATTAGCCATAGGCATTTTGAATCCCCCACCCCCAAACCCCCCCCCAAAAAAAAAACAGCAACAACAACAACAACAACAACAAGCAGACACGCCAACAAACAAACAAACCCCACAACAAACAAACAAATACCCCAACAAACAGCCCAACAAACAAACAAACAAACAAACACCCCTAATACAAACAAAAAAATAATGTTAAAACACTCAAACAATCATACAAGCAAGCAAGCCAGATATTCGGCTTGCAAAAAGTTACAATCAAGCACACGATCAATCCAGATGACAAACAATAAGCATGCAAGCTACACTACATCAAGCCGGCAGGAAGGCAATCAAGCCAGTCAACGGCAAATGACGCAATCAGCAAAGTAACAAATGTCTTCACCTTCACATCGATGATCCCAGTACAAAACTGTTGCTGTAAAAAACCATAAATCAAGCAACTAAGATTAATCAATGTAGCAGGTGAACTTGTCCGTAAGATAACTTTAGCTATACGGAAGAGGTAAGCAAACTGCAGCAAGTTACATGCAAGCAATGTGGTGATAAACAATCAGGCAAAAATGAGTAAATAGTTATGACATGGAAGATATAATACGCCTCATTATTAAGTCACTAGAGGATATCACAAAACTCTTGAGTTATTTGCCATGACCGGGAAATAATCACCGCATAAGTCAATACCAAGGAGTAACGTAGTATATCTGTCCAGTTTGATCAGGCACTCGATTTACAAACAACAAGGACATTTAAAGGTATGCATGTACATGTACATGTATACACATGTATACATATTTTGGTTTTGTTGTTTTGTTGTTGTTTGTTTGTTGTTGTTGTTGTTTTTTTTTGGGGGGGTGCAAAAGTATGACCAGATACGAGTCATTTCAATAAATACATGAAGATTCTTAATAAAACACAAGGTGTTAAACCACACAAGGATGTACTGCGGTCAAATGGACAATGAAATGAACTAACACCTCGTGTGTTATTTCCCCTGGCGATTGCACAACGCACCTTTAAACCAGTAGGGTATCCCACTTTACAAGTAATTTCGTAAGAATTATAAAAAAACAATGTTGATGATTACAGCAACAAAGCAAAACACTGTCAGCACTACAAACTTTGCTTAGCATGCAATCAAATGACCTGCCAAAATGCAACTTGATGTATTTTAAAGAAGTCAGTTTCCCTGTTGATTATCACATGGTTGTTTGAAGTATGGGACGGTCACCATGAGGCGTTTTGGTTCCTAATTGGTTTTATAAGATGAGTTCATTACCGATTTTGGTATGAAGGCGGAATGTGCGTTAGCTTTCACTTAAAACATTATTCATGTATACAAAATCTACAATTAGTCACCTATGTAAGGGGGTGTTTGATGTTTGTTGGGTACTCAATGTGGGTTTATCCATTCCAACAATGATAAAAACGACAACATGTGGTGATGTTGGGACCGTTGGACCATCCTCTGGCTGTCGCTGACTTAATCTGAATATCCTCTCCAGCATAAAAACAAAGGATTACCCCATGAAGATTTCTCCGTTGTCAGCGCAAACATTTGCCCAACTGCGTGTTTTGCCTGAAAATGTCATTCTAATTTGCGATTCATCTTGCAGGGATGTAGGGAAGATTCAAGGAGACGTGCTGAGGAAAGAATCTTACCGTTTAACCGGATTCTTACTCAATTTAGCGACGGGGTTCAAAGTATTTGACTTAAATTTGATCTCTCGTGGATCTCGTAATATTTTATCAGACTGTCGTTAAATTGAATCTATTAACAGCCGTCGGGATACCTAGGTTAGAGTGAAATCAGACGTGATCCCATGTGATTTGCCAATTCCCAATTCCCGATGTTTCATTCCCCTTAAGTTTCCGCCATGAAGAGAGAATAAAACTATAAATGGTTTTTGATTTCCTTTATTTCGGTTTATCGCATGGTATATTCCATTTTGGGTAAAATAAAATGTATATCTATATATTATTATATTTGAGGTTTTCAATTTGAGGATTTTTGATGGTTATGTTTTTTATTAATCTTAAAAAGCTAACACATTCAGAGAACAGCCGTCAGATTAGCAGGCGTGAATACGAACGGTTTTCTGTGGTATCTAGGTCACGTTGCGCATCCGTACGATCTAACACATGCATCATCACACGGCCAGCACATATTTCAAATAATAATCATATTGAAAAAGCGCTTTGTTTTCTTTGGGCTAGGTTACACGATGCGTCAAAATGCGTCAAAAGGCCAGCAGCTGTAGTAGAACCATTGCCTTCTGAAACAATCTTAAGGAAAAGGGACGTGATTAATCACCAAAGTCGGACACATTCGAGCTTTGTGCTGCAAAAATAGCGTGGAGAATTGATTGTAATTTACATTGACTTTAATTTCCATTGTAGTTTGTGGTTCGAATCAGAGTTGTAGTCAAGTATTTTTCGGTTGAGTATCAAGTACTGCCGGGTGGCCGAGTAGTACTCAAGTACGAGTTCTTGGGTCATTGAGTACGAGTGTGTGAGTATTCTGATGAGATCCGAGTACCAAGTCCAGCAGCTGAGAACCAAGTACTTGGATCTTGTTTTAAAAAGCTGCTCAATGAATGATTGATTTTTAAACTTATTGTCTAGACGACGATGTGTGCCTGTTATGCTAATTTGTTAAACATGAATTCACCATCCAGAGCTTTATTCCCGTTTTCCTTGCATTAACGCATGTACAGGAAAGCGATAAGGAAAGTAGTATTTTGACCACGAGTTCTTCAATTTGAGTCCGAGTACATTTTCAGTAAAATATTGAGTACCTGAATTCTAGTACAGTTTATTTTTTCAGCTGAGTATCGGGTGTGGACTTCGACTACGAGTACTTTGCTAGCCGAGTACGAGTAACATCAAAACGGTGCTTGAGTAGTACTCGACTAAGAGTACCAAGTATGAGTACTACAACACAGGTTTGAACCCTGTATGGCAAAGTCGAAGGCCCCGTTAAACATGTGGACTTTTTGCTGTGTGCATTCATGCATAATATGATCCGCTCAAATCTGTTCTGCAATTAAAAACTTGTTTTTTCATGTTCATTGCTAAGTAAACATTATGGATAAGAATGTAGAAATTCGTACAACCAAAGCCCATGGAATGTCAAATCGATTCAATAAACAATGTATTACATTTTAATTAATCAAACCGTTCTCTGCAAAATATTATGTTGTCCTCGGTATAAAGAAAGCCTTTGTTAAATGACACAAAACTATTAGGATTTGTACAGATACAGTGTGGATCCAAGACCGTGACAACTTAGCTCAATAACTATAGATTTCTTTAGAGGTTATAAAAATGATTAACTTCGGAGTAGCGAAGGGTAAAATCAATAAAAGCGTACGTAACTAATTGAAATTTAGATTGGCAGTTCGGCGTTGACTAATTGGACATGTGTTTTCAACTGCGGAAAGAAAAAAACACAACGGAGTTGTATAGTTTTGTTGTTGTTGGATTAACACAAACGTAGGTTAGCGTGAACATTCGTCCGTGTTGATTGTTTAATCCCTGCTGATGGAGACCGGAGTTTCGGTCGAAAATTACCGGTACGGAAACAAAATAAAAATTCCTTGCGTTTTGATCAAAAGTTTAAATTGTTATACTGATTACGTTGTTCGAGTTACTCGCGGTTACCAGTCAAAATGGTAAAAAGAAAAAAAACAAAAACTTAAGAGACACAAATTGTTGCCTTTTTTTAATCTATAATCAAGTACAATGCTATGTTACTGTTCTAAAGAAAAAAGGAAGAAAAAACCGAAAACACTAACAAATATTGTGCACAAGTCAAGGATATATTCAATAATTTTGTTGCAGAAAACGAATGTGTTTATTCGAATTTTCCTGATAATTGATTTTTTTTTAGCAGAACAACAAAAGTGATTTTCTTAAGCCACGATGTGTCTTTAAATTTTACCTTCAATGCCAGTTCACTCACTAAAATCGCTGTCAGTTTCTTTTAACATCCAACACATTAATGTGGTTCGAAATGCTCGGAGAATTGACGTCAAACATATTTGTTTCGCTTCATAAGACCTTCTAAGGTCAATTCATACAGAAAGTTGCAAAATATAATTATAGTTATAATATGACAGAAGCGCACATTGTCATTGAATAATGTTAGAGCTCCATGCGCTTTTCTTTCTCATAAAAAGCCCTGTCAAGAAAAAATACATTTGCTCATTGCCCATTTGTCAACTTAGTCTCGTACAGAAACCCAAGTCCCGTGTTTTACGTTCGGCTCCGGGGATTAAATCACGCTGTTCAGAATCATGCATTTACGGGGGAAAAGTCAATAAAATGAATAAATAAAAGCATTTAAACAAAATGTTTTAAACACTTCAAACATTTCTTTGATTGTGTTGATAGATGTTAACAAATTAGGGACACCTCAATAGAGCTAGATAGTTCATTGGCAAAGCGCCGGCATGTTCATCCGGAGGTCGTTGGTTCAAATCCCGCTATGGTTTATTTGTCGTTGTTCAACCCAAAAATATGTTACCTTGCATTAAACTATTCTCGAAAAAGTAAACGACGTATACAGACCGTGAAGTAGAACATTGTGGTCCCAAACATGTAATCCTGGATTGAAAATAGCGACACTATCAAATTAATCCATCTACAAACCAACAGCAGTTGTTCAAAAACATGGTTCACAAGTTTGCTACATTGGTTTGTCCAAGTATGCGTAATATTTAATTAGAGTTGTCATCGCTTGTCATTGATCGGGCGGTTGTTCCTAATTGGATCACTTTCTCACGAAGGTTCTAAGATGAATGTTGAACCCAAAATAAACATTCATTGGACGTGTGGTGGTAAGTTATGGTATGCCGTTGAGACTGTTTAATCAAAGTAGCGACTTATCAATCTTCAGGTTTAATCTACAGACCCACAGCCGGCTTCATCCATCAAGAAACACTCCAATTGGTTATGTTGCTCTACCTGATGATATTATAACCAATGACAACACTTCTTTCAATCAATAACAACACCCACTAGGTGTTATCACTTACGCCTTTTGATTGGTCTGTAGTCTCGCCATCTTGTTTAGGCAACCAATTTTCACCCTTATTCATGCAGGGGGGAAATGTTCATTACAAGGCTAGTGATTGGTCTGAAATAACATCACCTTACATACCCGACCAATGACAATGTCTCTTTCCCATTCGTCATTCTGTATATCCTACAAAAACCTACCAGTTCCACATTTATTGAAGAGTACAGAAGCACAGAGAGCATGAACTGCAGCTATGTTAGCGCTCCATCATAAGTTGGTAAAATACTATTGTGAAAAGAAATGTGTTTGAATTAAAGAACTTGCTGTATTGTGAGCTAAATAGCCTAGGCACTTAGTGAGTTTTTCCTTTAGTCAATGCACGTTCGCCTCTTGTTATATTTTCTTTTATGTCTGACTCTCTATACAGCATATCTATTCCTATCTTGATATGTTTCATAAAAGTCAATGTATTTTTCATTCGTATAGCTCGAGTGACGGCATGCATCCCCACACATTGAAATCACACCGTAGTTCGCCGCATTAATCATCCAACCTCCACACCAGTCTTGTACAAACCACACAGTGATGTGACCAGCGAAATCAACGCACCGCAGCGTGGACTCGTTTTTCTTGAAGAGAATTACGCCTTGGGCAGAGTCTAATCGGCTTGCAGGGAAGGGAAGATAGAGTGCGTTGTAACAAAACTCCACCGTTGGGATTCTGCTGCTAGCTAATTCAACCTCCTCCGCGCATGTCTACGCCTGTAGGTCACGTCGCTCGCAAACACACCTGTGACAGACCCCAGCGTTCAATACACATCGCATCCGTGGTGTCTCCGTCGGTTCGCTTGCTTTCAGACTCCAACGTGGTGCAAGATTTTCATTGGATTCCTCCGTCGACTCCATGCCTTAACACCTGTTCTGCCAGAGAAAGAAAAACAATAAGCGTGACTTCAAAAAGCTGCGTGGAGTTGTCTTGCCAAGGTGTTATCCATGCTGGATTGACGATAATCGATTCTTTGGCAGTATTTGAAGTGCAAGTCGGTTGGTGCTTACGGGAGGAGCTGCTCATAATCATTGATGTAACAGCGTGTCTAAACAGTGAATAAAACTTCAGCTCTCCGCTGCGTCTAAGTTACTTCCAACTCATAGTTGGATATCTCGCAAACCATTCCAAGGAAGATTCTCCATTCTTATTTTTGTGATTCTTATACACCTTTTGATATCCAAACTGGACGGTTGTGCATTCTAAAAAGGTTTTGAAAACTGGTGTAGTTTGGATGTTTGAACGAGGGCGGTGTACTTCTCGCACCGCTTCCTGCTGACAACCCTCCGAGTCGGAAAAAACCCACATTGGCGCTTATAAAGTGTGCAAACATTCATTGTACTGTGTGAGTGTAAGTGTTCAACCCCGCACAACTACCCGGACTCAGACAGCGGTTTCCAGCCAAGAATTCAGCCGAAACTGAACAAAAATGTGGTATTCTTGCTTTCCGTGAAGGAAGTTAACATCCATTCAGGAACTCCCTTCTCGTCAAATTGTTCTGTTGGACTTAGGGGGTTGGGTGATATCACCTTACAGTGAGACCGAGACCTGTAGATGCTTGCCTGGAGACTCAAGGGCACTTCACCATGCTTCCCATCAAGCGTTTACTCCTGCTCCTATGGGCGTTTACCCTCCTGCTGCTTACTAAAGAAACGGTGAGTCCAGAAATTTGAAACTCAATTACTTTAGAAATATTTGTCATTCGTACACGAGCATCCATTTTATGGCTGTATGAATGTTTTTATTTAAAACATTTCGTGGGTGCGTGGAGGCAATGTGGAACCTGAGTCAAGAAGGCGAGACATTAGTGCGGTTGCATTCAGTCAAAGCACTTAAATTATTAGTCCAATAGTTTCGTCCTCTCCAAGAAAGGGAACATCTTGTGATATAAATTTTAGCAGAAAGTAGTTCATTATGAAATGATCTTATATACGCAAAGTTAAGTTTACTCGTGCAACTACTTTGAGTTACGATTAAAAAAGGGCGTCTTTAAAGGGATGGATGATGGATAGCAACCCTGGAAATTGATACAGTCAAAAACGTTTTCCGTAAGATCAAAACGAACTAATGCCAATAGATCCTGTAGGATGCGCACTCTGCCCACCTTAATAGAACAGTATAAATTAAAATTTCAAAGATAGGAGGTCATTTGAGACTCTCAGATTTCATTATAAAGGGGGAAAAATGACTTGTTGAACCGGCACGAGTCTCATCTTCAGTCTCGTTATTGTACATCTTTACGTACTATGAATGTAAACGATTATGGTTTTTGTTACAAAGTACCGGATTAGCTTTTTCCCCCTCGATAAATTCGCCCTTTTAGGGGGAAAAAGCGAGTCAGTCATCTTCGAGGAAGGATCATGTTTCTTTTAAGTGTTTTCAAGTCTAAGGTATACCGGGATTCCTAGATTTAGAGTATCATTTAAAGTTAGCCGGACAAACATTTCGTTCTTCGTCATTTCCAAAATTTCACTGATGGATAGGAATTCTGATTTTTCATATGAAGAGGAGTTAAAGTTGAAACCGAACAAAATTTGTTGGGTCGTTTATCGTTTGAACAAGATGCCCCTTAAAGATGCTATACAAATGTTAGGGAAATATTACAAACATGTTTGTCATTACCTATGAACTGTGTTGAAACAGCATAGCCCCTGTGGATATTTTCAGTTGATGACATTTCTTTTTATTGGAGTTACTTCTAAAGCATTTTTTGTCTCTGTACGATTTTGTTTCTTGATGAGGAAAGAGAAATGTCTTAAGTTGATGCTCGTGGGACGGCACCTCCAAAACGCAAATGTCACCCTAAACAGGTGTGTTCCCGTCAGAGATTACAGAGGTCGATTTTAGCGTGTTTATGTGTAAGATTGAAATCGCGAACCCGGCGTGTCAGAGAGATGGAGAGCGAAAGAGTGGGGGTGTCTGAATCCCCTGACAGGCAGTTACTGCTATATATTTATTGATTCATGTCTTGACCTAACATTATTGTTTACGACGAGTAAGGGATACTGTAGCGTACACTTGACCAGTACAGAATAAGGAATTCGATCACTCGCAGTATCCTATCCTCGATAAAGCTGCAGCTAGTGACAAATTGTTCTTACTGCTCGCATTTTGTGAGAATTCCGCAAGTCTAGACCTGAATGTTATAATGCACCGCAATGGGCCAAGTGGTGAACGTCTACGCGATATCTACCCCCTTATTTACAACAACGATCATGTTTCGTACAAAGCAGAACATTTATCTGCAGAGAATCTTTGAACAGGCTGAAAAGGTTACTTTTTCTAAATCAAGTGAAATCTAAAGTAACCGAAATAGACCTATCAACTAATCGCATGATCCTACTAGTAGGCACAAAGCATCTGCGTATGTCCCGTGAGGTTACACATATATATGGAGATATCAATGGCTACCTATGCTGATAGCAGAATTCTAAATCAAATTCAATCTGCAGCATTTTATAGCGTATTATTTACGCAAAGAGGCAGTTATTGCAAACAACGTCCGTTTCAGTCAAGTTCAAACCATCCTCATTGCCAACGTTTTATAAAACAAGAGATTTTTAGACCCAAAACCGGAGGAACTTCAGGATTTCTTCTGTTTGTTTGTGATGAAGGAGACCTGATGGCAGTTGGAAATCAAAGATTAATAATTGACAAGTCGTTAAACTTTAGTAAGATGTAAGTAAATCAGAAGAATAAACCAACAGTTATGTCGGTCATTAGACAGTTGCAAAAGAACACAACATTAAAAGCAATCTGCATTTTCACCGTTCTTTCGGCTCACCAACGATTTAATAAATCTCCATTGAGATAAATCGTCTCTGAAAGCTGACAATCCATCATGACTGTGAGATCTGCCGTTGTGTTGATAAATAGTAAGCACTAATTGGGTAACCTCATTCACGCACTTATTATTTTATCCCTCTTCGTAAAAACGGCAATTTATCAAAGGGGTTCGAAAACGCGGCTAATGTCACGTAGAATTAGATCTAGCTTCAGTTGTCCTGGGAAGCTCTAGGGAAGGCGTCATTTCTTGAGCCTCGTATGCAATACCACGTTCATTTTACTCCCCTTTGATGACTTGTTTCGGATGCTGCACTCGCCTAATTATTCATCAACCCTTGTCCGATGCGTACTACGGAGTTCATTGTCCAGTGTACTAAATCTTCTTTCCTGTGTGGGTAAACTCCATCCGTTAGTAGACGGTAGTGTCGCCATGGGCTTCTGTTATAGTGTTGACAAGTGAAGTAACGATTAACGAAGGAGGAAAATAAGAAAATGTGCGTGATCGTCGGAGAAAACAATCAACCCCCACATCTGTCGGGGTTCTTAACAAATAAATATCCAGTGCATCAAAACAAATTTTACGAAATTAAATCAGATTGTTCGTGACTTCTTAAACGATGCATGGAATACCAATCTTGTATGTATGGATTACTTGCTCGATCGAAGTAATTTGTAAAGACGTCAACGAAGAAGGAAATAACTTTCCTCGGGAAGAAATGTAAGTATAGAACAATTGTGTACGGCTGCTCGGTCATCCACGGTGGAATTTTGTTCAGCTTGACACGAGAAGCTGAAGCCTATAAACTCGATCTTGTCCGTTTTCAGCATTTTCTACAGCCACAAACGTTCACTTTGAAAGAATTACATCATGTCTTTTTCTTACAAGAATAAAAAACTTTTTTTTCCCGGTTAAAACAAAGTTTGGTGTGACCCGAAACGACTTCCGGTATACTTTTATCTGCGATTGAATAAAATTCTTAACAACCCCAACTCCAATTTCACCGTCCTGTCAAATTTAATATTGTCAAAATCTTGACGTGTCTTGTCAAAATTTCTAGCTTTCATTATTTGATGTTTAAAAGGGAACTGTCTTGTTCTCACAATAGCTCAGGGAAGGCAAGTTAAAAGTCATTTATGAGGAGGGCGGACCCATCAAGCCGCACGAACACACCCTGAAGGGCTGGAATATTTCCGTACTTGCCTCAAATAATTGGGGCTCGTCTTCCACTTGACGAGAACGTGCGATTCCTCCGGTTCTCAGGTTCAAACTTTGTAGGGCAAAACAAGCTTTAAAGTAAAAACTCCGCAAAAACATACTTTGTTGTTCTCTTTTGAGACAATGCTATTTAAGTATGTAGGCATTTAGACTATTACGGGGTATTATTTCTGTTCAGGTTATGTTCCTCTGCCAGCAAAGTTGTCATTTTGTATTTAAAAAAAGAAGACATTTTGGAAGGATTCGGAAATGAATCACGGGCTGAGAACCGTGTCAACATGACCATCTGTTCTATGACTGAACATTCCAGTATGAAATGAATGTCGAGTTCGATTGAATCAAATTGAATCTAATATGATATTAATGTTGAATGTATATATTACTTGTGATTGCCCGTACAGCTGAAGGTTCCCATGGGTGCTGTGCTAGTATCGCAATAATTAATACAAGATTTAGATGCAATAGCTATGTTTTAAAGTTCAACTCAGTAGGCCAATTAAGAACTGCACTCTCTGATTTCTTCTTGGTTACCACCTTGAGGTACGGGGAGTCATCCTCTCTACTCAAAATGACCCTAGCCCCACACCTGCGAATTGGCTGTTTGGATGGGATACAGTGCCTGGATACCCAGGCGCAGCGTCATTGCCGTTCACGCTAATAGATTTTGGCACCAGTGATGCCAGCCTTTAGCTCTCTCGACACCGGGCGAAAGTACTGCTATGTTGTTGACGCGAACCTGGCACGGAGGGCATTACTTGAAGGGGGCGAGAGGTGGGTGGCAGTGAGACTTTAAAGAGAGACATCCTTAGCATAGAGTGAATCTGCAGATGGGTTAACTACTGTCCCGTTCTGATTGCTTTATGTTGGAGACCGTCATAATCACATTGTTGTGGTGTCGGAAAATCACTGGAATTAAGAAAAGTGAACACTTTTGCCAAGTTTTATCTCCCCCCTCCTCTTTCTCTCTCTGAAGACAACTCGAGTAAGCTAATCGAAACGTAGAACTTTAACCAAAGTACGAAACCAACACTAGAGCATTGTTTTTCCCCCAAAAGCATGACCAATGGAGACAGTTCTTTGATAACTGATGGGGCTACCCTGGTTAAACAGGACAAAATAAATTCTAAAAAAATTACCAAGTTAAAAATATTCACCGGAATACTCTAACAGTGTTTAAAAAAACTTAAAAAACCAAGATGATTGCATTGATTGTTCTCTTCCAAACACAATGGTTGCCATGTGCATTGATTTGTCAAGCTTGACAGCACATACATTTTTGCAACTGTGTAAACAGAAACATTCTTTGTATGACAAATAATTGTTGGTTGTCGATACACGCGCTAAATTTAGACTCTTCTTACTGCCGTTACTTTTAACTGTCCTCCACGAGCGGTAATTGCTGTTATGAATTTGCCATATCAATGCAGAAACATGACCATATGCCTGAAGGTCAAATTACCGCACGGTGTCTTACCCATATTCGCCAATTTCTACCCAATTTGTGACAATCTCTAATTAATTTCTCTTGTTATATTACACGAGAACAAGAATCGAGGTCACACTGACTGCTGGTAAGATTTCAGAAATGTGTTCTGGATCCTCATATCATATTTACTGATCTCATAGTCTGACCTTCTCATCCACTGACCTTCAGAATCACCTTACGGGTATTGTGCTTCAAATTTAACAGGTTCTACAGACTCGTAGTCTTCACTCAAGACTCAATGAATCGGGAACATTGCGCAAATCAATCAGACAAAAGCCGTATTTTAATTAAAATGGACACACCTGTATGTAAGCGCTTCTTAATTGTGAAGTCTTTACATCGTGGTGGTGTTATTCTCTTTCAAACTTCACGATCGTGTGGACATTTTCATTACCATCCCGTATCTTACTAATAAATAAAACCAAAATCAACTGTCGAAATTTAATAACTAAAATGCTCTTGTTGACAGAAGGATGAGACGAATGTCCTGATGCAGCACATTATTTGCTGATGTTATCAAGAGCATTACGTTTTAATGTAATTTATCTTGGCAAGCCCATGATGCTCTTCTCGATTCTGTATTCAATGTGCTTTTTCAAAGAAAAAAAGCCCCACCAAGGACAACAATACTGCTACTGCTACTTCTATTTATATGCTCTTCCTCATGATATTTTTCTTGGAATTGGAGGGTATGACTCCACCTTTACAAAATCTAATAATAGATAATCTTTCCATAATCCCTCGGAAACGAGAGATTGAAATAATGGAACTTTTCCATCAGTCAGTACTCTTCTGTAATGATGTACTTCCTGATACGAGAGGAATAACAACATCAGATTTTCTTTAAAAAGAATGAATAAATATTAGTGTAGCATCTGTCTACAGTGCATTCCCACCTCATATAGGATTAGTTTGAATGTGCACTTCTCAAAAACAATAATGTAGCAATCCTCTTATGTATTTATCTTTGTAGGACTGAAGTGATTGTACTCAGTACAACCTAATAACGTCTCTTTCCCCAAAACCAATACGATTTCCTTTTTTTTTTCATTAATGTAACGAGCACATGTCCGAACTTTGCCATTTGGAAAGGATCAACCATCTGCACCCACTTCCTTCAACATCCTTTTCACACACAGCAGACCTATTTCTAATTTCAATAATCGGCTCATAAAACGAGCTAAATCGATTTCCCGCCATTTATTTCCCGCCAAAATATTGTGCTCGTCTGCGCGAGCTGCCGTCATGTGCCCTATTTAAAACCACCCGAGGCGCCATCTTACCATCGACAAAATGTCGTTTCACGGCTGCTTTGTTTAATACCTCACAAGTGTGAATAAAACATACAGACACTCTGATATGTACTCATTACTGTTTTATAGAGGTAGCTATGCCTACTGGTACACCCAGTCTGGTGGATAAACAATATGGCTGATAGTTCATGTAAAGGCAGCGTAAATGTTCATTGAGCCCGTAACCAGGGGCGGGGCGTATTGATTTGGGTAATACATAAGTACTTTTCCTATAATCATTAGTGGTCATTTTATGAACGTGGGTCCAGTGAACGTTTCAACTTGCATCTCAACCCAATGATCCCAGCGTCTTCCTGTGGAATGTCTCAATACTCATTGACTGTGCATCAGAATGATTCCATTCATCTTAGGCGCGAAGAAATATTCCTTTTAGTGAAGGAAGTGACGTCAGAGGAGCTGCCATGTTTATAACTCTAGACAAACCTTGATCTACATCTGCACTGCATGAAACGAGCTAACTTGATCACTTTTTAATATATTTTGTGACATTTTCGAGGTTGTCTTGACAGTCAATTTGTAATTGAATTTGTTTGCAGACATTAAATTGTCAAATTTCCGTATGGAGAGTAGTAGAGTGGACTTGGCTCCGCTCCTTTATGATGTACTTTACCACATAGTTCTCAATGTATAAAATTAGAAGTGCTATAATTGGCTAGGACTCTAACCCAATATCCAATAGCCCTCATGCAAGTCCCAATGCGCATGATCGGCGCGCAAAGGATTCTGGGTGAAATCAGCAACCATCATGGTGCACTGATTTTGAAGCAATGCGGTAAACAACTATAAAACCTGGCATAGTTACAATTAAACACCAGCATGACGTCCATATTCGCAGCTTGATTTATTTTTTAACTGTACTCCCAAGATGCATTGCGGTATACTTTAAGTTGGCGCATGTGCGTTTGGCCAATTTAACAGCATAAAGTTGTCTTGAGTTTGGCGCAAAATGTTCTTTGACGCATTGAGGTTATACACGTTGTACAAATGTATTGAAACAATCAACTACTGAATCTAACTGATTCTGTCATTCTTTTAAAAGAGAAATAGTGCTCTGTCGCCTGGAGTTAAGTCGTCGAAATTAAAATGGCCGCCCTTGATGATCTCCCAATAATCGTTGCTAATTTTATTTATGAGATTTATCCCCGACATCAAAAGTATCGGCAGCAACTTAAACGCAAAGCACAGTTTGCAGAAGCCCATTTGTCGGTTAGATAAATTAGCTTATTCTTTCCAATCCAGAGCTAGAAATTCACGGAAAGTAGGCCTAGCCGTTGCTCAAGCATACGGCACATGTTGATGGTATATCCCAATAAGATTAACAAGGTAAACTGTGTCGAGGAATTGCGTGTTATGACGATCCTCTAATAGAAAACCAGAGCCTTCTACAGACCTTATTAGATTAACTTGAAGCGTTCTACGCTGTGCACAGTTCGGGAAATGTTTTCGTAATAAAATTAACTACCTAGCTCTTTGCATTATTGTTCTAATTGATTTTTGTGTCGTGCAGCGGTGTCGTAGTTTTGATTTTGAATATAGATGAGCATCGGGGTTTCAGTTGTGCTTTTTGCGGTTTATTTTGAGAGTGGGGCGGATCGAAGCCAAAGCAATGTCAAGTTTGTCCAAGATGAGTGATGCGTGTTTTGCATGCTTTGTTTAAAGTATCTACACACGATGCTCACTTGGTGTATTTGATTGGTAGAAAAACAAGATGGCGGGACCATAGTTCTTATTAACTCGAACCCAAGCCCCAAACCTCTCCTCCCTGAAGTCTTGCACACGGTGAAGGAGATATTCCAAGCACGAAAACAACTCCAAACCAACCGGTGGTTCTGTGTTTAAACAACCCGGGCTGTAGCCGTAAGATTATAGGGGCATAATCCAGCCTACAGCATCGTGATCAACGTGTCACGATCAGTCAATAGACTTTGAAATGGATACCAAAAAAGTATATAGTTGCATATAACGACTCCTCCTAATACGGGGGATTGGGGTTTATATTTGCTGAATGGATAAACAAGTTTCAGGAATGGGGAAATTAGAACTGGTAGGTACTTGTTGAAATATAGAGATACTGTGCCGTCTTCTCTGAGAACCAAGTTGCATTACTTTAATCAAAGTAAATAGCTTGAGGTAAGATATTAGAGTTACTCTAGACTTCAAAGCACATTTATAGTGTTGAACTTAATGTTGTATACCAGACTATTTTGACTGATAGTAATGTTATTGTTTTCAGTTAGATTTGTGTTCGGGCATACCGGAGATCATAATGTAATGTATAAATAAATTATCATAATGAATGTTAAAGAGGAAGTGGTGATCAAGGAAACGAAGTTAATAATAATAATAATAATAATAACAATAATAATAACAGTGGCTGAAGTATGAGATCTACTACTTTTACATAGTACCCTGTAATGTTTTACAAGGTACTATGGCGCAATATGCAGCCATTGCAATCACAAGGTTGTAGGTTCAAACCCACCCTTGCTAATCGCCGAGATTCCACAATGACCAGAATGTGTATTGTCGTCTAGTTACTAAATCACGTTTTATTGATTTGTGCCATTCATAATCATACAGGTTAAACCAATGCTTCTCTATTCAAAGAGAGATTGACTGTTGCTAGCTTGGCGTTTACATCCCATTGTGGGAGCTTTGCCGAGTTTCCTTTGGGAAGATCATACATTTTTTTTTTACAAAACAACAACAACAAACAAACAAACACCCCAATACCCCAAACAAACACCTCAACAAACAAAACAACTAACAAACAAATACTGAGTGTTGAAAATTTAAGCCACTATGATCACATGATATTCAATTTACATCTGCGTGAAAGACACAATGGTGTTTCCCCCAGTTCTCGTAATCATTTAATTCCTGTGCGTGATTTTGGCACACTATGTTGGAATGGATGCGAATGTTTGCAGCTCAGTGCTATACCGAGATCGAAATGCTTTACACCAGAATGTTGATATTCAGGTCACGGACTACATTTCAGCATTATTCACAGCAAACCATCCATCAGTGACCACTCTTAAGTTTCCTGCCCAAGTCGATACCCACCCTAGCAACTCGGTCTCTCTCTTAAAACATCCCCCATTACCCATTTCCCGCCTTTATTCAGCAAACGCCGAAACGGTATGTGTATCGCTCAAATGGCGCGCAAAGTGACACCCACTACCATAAGCAAATACAACCGTCGTTGGTTCACTGCACGGACGTATGGACCCAACTGCAACCGGGATATCACTTCACTCTTCGACACTCGTTCAACCTTTTAGCGCTGTTCCGTTGTTAATTGGTCCATGTTTAAAGTCTACACCTTTATTCAAATGTAAACCCGTTATGCAGCGTAACCTACAACATCATATGTACAGATTCATATCATAGAAACCGAGAATATGAACTAAAAATAAGTATACATGGTTGAGTTGATGGAGCATCTGTTAGCGAAAACGAATCAACCCGAGCGAGCTCATGAGGGTATCTTACTGCCGTAAGCTGTGTCAATCTTCCCTCATGGTTTCTATGAGCTAAGTGCACTGCGGCCCCGTACACACCATGTTGAAAATGACAACACTATGGAGGTGACGAATGAATCACGGAGGTTTTCTTTGCATCTTTCTATTCTCCGTTCTCTTGTACATCTTCCCTCCATCTTTTCCTCTCTCTCTCTAAATAAGGTGCATATTGATCGTCACATTAAGGGAACAGGTTGTGGCAGCGCAGAAGTTCCGGACCAGACCGACTGGTTGTATACACTCAACATATGGAGCACCTTGGGCTGTTCGAATGTCACCCTCAAAGAACGAAGATGGAGAAGTTTAAAATGGCTAGACCGTGCCTGAAACATAAATCTCAATTTGTCTCACTTTTACGTAGGTTTTTAGTTCTTCTGCCATTCCCTTTAAATAAACCTATTCTCTGTGGCTGTTCCCCTTTCTCTATTACCCCCCCCCCAAAATAAATAAATAAATAAATGAATAAATAAATAAATAAAAATAAATAAATAAATTTACCAATAAGAACATATGAATTGGAGTAAAACTTATAAATGTAAAGTAAAACAATGATAAATGAACCTATACCTTAAGATGAAAACAAATATCAACATCTTCAAATTCACCTGCAGTAATTGCAGTATTTAGAAGATTTGTAAGTTACTTAGTTCTTACGGCTGTTTGAGTTATTTAATCCCTGTAATAACATGGACTAACACAATACTGATTCAATAATACAAATCGACATGAGTCAGCCGTCGGGATCAAAATTGTTGCTCTTTTAGGGTGATTCTCGTATTACACAATAGGTGATTCTTGTTGACATTTCGAATGACATTTTGGTCAATTTCTAATGATTCTCTTGAGAAGCGCTATTTCCCAACGTTTGAATTAACTCTTTGATGTCAGTTAAACCATTCAATAGATTTGAAGTAAATTAAAACAATACAAATTTAACATGGTTTAACTCTACCGTAGAGCTTAAACGTCGGTTCGTTTATAGTAAACGTAGAGACAAAAACCGTTATTAAATGTGATACTGTAAGTTGTGACCACCGATATGTATAAATAACAACTGATGAATTTAGCGGGAAACGCAGATTATTATGTATTGATATAACATGTGCCAATTTAAAAATGACGATTTGAAATGCTTCGATAGTTTTGAGAGCGGGTCATCCCGTCATCCTATGAACTGGTCGGTAGCAGGGCTACGTCCTCCAAGAAAGTGTTAACACTACAGTCACTGAGTTGATGAATATGTACCTCGTCGCTCATTCAGGTTATCATAACATAAATTGTTGTCGCTTCAGCTATTGATTCCAAAACAACGTTCACAGCACATTGATGAAGTTAATAAAGCAATCCTCAGAGGATCCTTGACGGTCAAGGCAATGCTGATGACCGGTACTAATGGTCGTCATGGTGATTGGCACCCTCACGGGGGACGCATCCTACAAAGGGAGTCGTCAAGACCCGTGGCTATCTGCTACTGTATTTTTAGAGCTTTTTATCGAATCTCTGGGGTCGATCGTTCGTTTCATGGCTTAGGGGGTCGAGGAATATAAGAAAAGAGCAAAAGACGGCTTGTTTGGAATGCTGTTTTGCTGTATTGTTTTAGAGCTGTAGATTCACCGTATGGTTATGTGCGTGATTATTATTCTATGCAAATTCGGCAAGGTATCCTGACGATATAATTAATTACATTATCCAACACCACTTTAAAAGAACCATTCTATTAGGAGACGATGCATTGTGACCTCAGCTTGTTTTGAATCAACCTCTTTCCCATGGGAGTGACAATATCGACCACACAACTATTACTGACCGTAAAGAAGGCTGCTGCTTGAACGGGAGCATTACTACATAACCAGAGAGTGAGGTTGAAACATAAACAAGTTTGGAGAGAAAAATGGCATTTCCTTTGTATTCCTATTTGTGTTATTGTGACACAAATGTATCTATTTGATATTCCTCATTGATTGTACCCCCGCTAATGTACTGACTGGTGCTTGTGTGCATTAAATGACTACTTATGCACCAACACTGCCCGCGAGAATTCCTAAGCGCATCCATTAAAACAACTTCGCAATCTCATTCAACCAATTTTCCATTGAATTTTCACTTGTGCGCAATTATTCAGCGTCCCTTTTACAGCACTGTACGCCACTTGCAGCAGGAAGTACAACCCCCGGTCAGGCGTTCTGTAATAGTGCTGCCAGCACGCTGTGTTTACATTGCACGTTGGCGAATGTTCCCGCCTTTTTTTTGCAATACACGGATCGTCTGTGTGTCATTTCTGCTGCTGCATTACATGGCTGGAGTGTTTCTGGACCAACTCAGTCCAATTTCTGATGCACAACGCTGTATTAAAGTGCGCTTGTAACCAGTTTTATTTATCAACGGTTAAAGAAGTGCTGCCAACTGGTTCGCTGCTACATTCTTGTTAACCTGAGTTGTTGACACTTTCTTTTCTTAAGATAAGAAATAAATGACTTCGAACTGAAATTTACTCGGGAGCACGACCTAATGTTTCTTCATAACCTGCTCTTAAAAAAAAGCTGAAAAAGTCAAACTAATTAAAGGTAAATTATTAAGCAACTTTTATTAAAAAAATGTATTGGCTTAAAAATACCTCGACATGTTATTCATTTAATCCATTTGCGCATCTTGGTGTCATTCATAAACAATATATCTTCGTGTTTATCAATGTTTTCACAAGTTCAGTTTCACGCCTTATTGTCTTTTATTTCACTTCAGTCTCGTCGGTTATTTGATAAAACGAGGGAGGTAGTGGTAGCACTTAAAGACTAAAAATACATTTAATAAAATGCATGAGCTTTCGCTGCAACAACTACTTCATCAGGTGCAATGAAGGGGACAAGTCAGGAACAAGTTATTGCACAAAAAGGTTATGGGTGACTGAATCAAGTAACCAAGATTGGAGTAGGTGACTGTAGAGCATCTATTCTTGGTAGAGGGACAGGAAACCCGACGGTCGCTATGAAGTCCTTAATCAATACAGTTCAGGTTCTTTATGATCTTTTGTTCAGCAGCTTCCCGTTCAAACGTGTTTTTGAATGCTCTCTGCTGAACAAAGTATTTTCTGTGTCACTTTATTAGTTAATTAAATAAGTAGTAATTTTTGTATACCCATTGATTAACCTCTGAGAGGGTATCGGCATCGATAGGATTATTTTGTTAACTTCATTTGTTTGTCGTTTGTTTGTTTGTTTGTTTGTTTTACTCTCAAGTTCCATACCCTTGGTAATAGACTATTACCATTGACCACTAGTAATACTTTTGTATCGTTGTTTCAATGTGGTGAAATTAATTCATTTATTCATTCATAATGTATTCATTCAGTCTGACTGCTGATTATTTTATACAACCGAACTTCTACAGATGCTGGTCATCAGAACCCAATAATGTGCTGCTATGTTCATTTTCCTTTATTCAATTCCAGTTGCTTCCTGTATTCCTTCTGTATACACGGTATTCCATGGATCTTATTACAGAATACACAACTCTAAATTCTAGCATTTTTCGTATCCATTCACGTTTATTTAATCAGTTTCCTATTTCTTACAATACAAATATTCCGTACCCATAAACGATATGTCTTCCATACTAGCCGGTAACCACTTTATACAGTCGCTATGAAAACAAAGTTTGATAATAATTTCTACAAGTGCTGTTCTCATATCCACCAGAGACTGTACATATTTCCAGTGATATAAGTATTCTACGGTTGAAGTACGGAAGCCCGTAATGACCCCCAGTAAGAAGTACTGTCAGTGTCTCTCAACAGCTGAGGTTAACGATTGACAAAGGGTATTCAAGTCTTAGCAAGACATGTCAATTCCTAGACCTTTTCACTGCTTCGTTTTGACCTGAACTTTTCATGTCTTACTCCCACGACACTTAGACAGGGAAGGTATAGGTGCAGGAAGGAAGGCTCAGTCTATACATCAGTCTTCTTGAGGTCTATAAACAAGACCACTACATTTTTATTAAAATACCTTCTAAGAAAAACACCCGAGTTATTCTCTACTTCAAAAAAGCTCGAATTGTTGTTATTGAGCCGCTGGATGCGTTCTCTCAAATAAACAAGTTTTTTACTTCAGAGCAACGCATAACACGTCTTTTCGAATGATTTTCTCAATAACTCATGGACAGCCCAAAACGTGTTTCAATGTAAGACATAGTTTTAATCCACCTTTTTTTACTTTGCTTTTTTGATGCAATTTTCTAAAGGTTTTTCTCTGACTATTTTAGAGCATTTGTTTATTGTAAGTTGGATCTGAAATTGCAATTTTTTTTTGCATAAAATTTGTTTTATTTTTATGCTTGTATGTCCTTAAATTCTGAAACCTCGTCTCAATGTTTTTGTCGTTCTGCAGAATTAAATATATGGCATGGAAACAATCACAAATCATACACATTAAAATACACATCAGTTCTATATTTGCTGGTGTGCGTTTTTTAAGACTTTAGGTCTGTTCTCCAAACAACCATACCACGAATTCCTTAGGGATCTCAGACAAAGCCCTCGAGAATGATTAAGCGATAGAAAGAATGATTTAATGACATCAAGAGAGTAAAAAGGGGAGACTCAAAATAGTATTGCATTCTTATCAACAAGATCGCTGCGTGACATTTTGCCTGATTTCACCGAGGTGAGTTACTCCACTCAAGGGAAACATTCGAGGGAATTTATCATGCGAAAAAAAAGGACTGCGACACTTACGTTAGACCATTACCGTCAGTGTAAATACATCCAGTATAACCGAAAGTGAATTTCCCTTGAAATACATTGTCTCGCAACACTTTCTCCTCATAATAAAAATCAATTTAAAGAGAAGTGGCAGTAGTTTCTCTTCTTTCAGTCGAATCAGTTTATGAAATTTGTTGTATGAAGTCACATTTTACCATTTCAAAGAGCTATGAAAAGAAATCATATAGCAACCAACCGCACTTCAGAATACTTAATTAAATCTTCTGAAACTGCAGTCAGTTGAAGGTCAAACTCACCAAAGGCTCTAAAAAGTTCCCGCCCAATTTTTACCAGAATTGAAAAGAACATGACAAAAATACTTACTTCCTATAACGTTTCAAACAAAATTTTAGAAGGGTCTTTGTTTTATACAAATAGACAAAGTGATGATGGTTTTCTGAGCAATTGTAACTATTAAATGATAAATAAATGTAATAATATTATCAAGCGCAGTTCTTATATAGCGCTTTATGTACTCCCGTTGGACGTCTCAAAGCGCCCAGTATTTGTCCTACAAGGTATGTGGAGCTATGTGTTGAAGTATGAGACCTTTTCCTTGGTAAATAAATACTTTTCTTTACAACCAATAATATACGTTGATGAAACCTGTGCTTCAATTTGTAACATCAAGAAATCAAACGTGCACTGAGAGCGTTTGAAAGATCGTGCAGATAATTTGACCGCGGTGGGCGTGGTGCTGGTTAGTTACACCTCAAGGGGAGTGCGGCTGCCGAAAGAGATGAACATGTCAAGCCAGTAATCCACGTTAACTTAGAGGTGGAGTGGCGTGACTTAACCGTACTTCACCAAGCGAGTCAATTAATGCCAAACCAACCGTGACTTCTCTCTCATGTCCAAAAGAAGAGAAAAAGGGGGCTGCTGAAGTAACCGTGCTTTGAAATCTGATTAAGATTTGATTGTTGACGCTGCCACTGACTTCTCTATTCCGCACAAGTGAGTTTGAGTCAACTGGGCATAAGATAGTACTGCACCAAGACACCTAAAGTGTTCTTGAATAAGAGACCAGTTTCAAAATTTCACAAGAAATACAAGTATGTGTTGATTAATTTCTCATCTGTTATTACAGCTTCTATATATCCAAATGTTTTAGACTGCACGCTTAAAGATCTTCATCACAGAAAAAAAATGGTTTGTCGCCAAATTCCCTCCACCCATGTTAAAGGATTTAGCTGATAATCAAAGCTCCACTAATCAGTCATTGGTGGATTTGTGCGGATGAAAATCGAAATGGTGGCGCCGTAAAGTGTATGGATATTGTCAGCTACTGTTTGCAGTTTGGTAATTGGTTGTGTTCTTATTACAAGTTTGTAACACAATGATTAGTATTGACCAGCCATAATAAGTATATACAATTGACGCGTTAAAAAAGCACACGGCTGGAGGTTTCCCGTTGATTTACCAAATTCACGCACTTTGTAGTTTTAGCGGGAACTGCCCGTCCTTTTACAGACAATTATTTATTTTGCTTCAGGAGCCAGCCAGACGCATTCTGCAGAACACCAAAAAGTAGACAGTCAGTTTGAATCTGTCACACTTCAATCGATTTGATATGGATGGTTAAAAAAGTAGGCTATTGAATTTTGACCGGGGCTTCAATTGGCTGTTCCCCAGTGCTGCCGTTTGATGTCGATATACCTCTGGTAACTCCTTTATCACTTCCCGTTAAACTACAAGTGTTATCTCATGGTCGAGCCCAACTTGGCGAGTGTTTTGGGTCACACGTGCGAACTCGAAGCCGCAAATTGAATTGAAGACGGCCTGGTGGACTTTAATGTAATCCCTACATGGTTTGGTTGCTCTTAATTGTGCCCGGTCAGATCATTTGGGCGAGTTAATTGTTTCAATTTATCCTTCTACCTGGAAATTTTAGAGGAGCTGATTCGCTTATGCTTGCTTCGCATTATTGGTCTCGGTTATATTTTATCGTGATGCATTGTGGGTGCTTTGCAGAACTTTGCTTATACTTTCAACCCTCTTATCCAGGTGCAGTGCAGTGTGGTTGGATTAAAATAAATGTACGTAATGTTTTTAGTTCAAGGAGTTCACAGAGAGCAATCAGGTCACAGAGAACAGATTGTGCTTCGGCTTGTTTATCTCCCGTGGACGTACTATTTCACCCATTCCGTCACATTGCGGGGAAATGGTGTTATGGCAGTACATTTTGTTTGTTACTTGCGATCTCTTTGTTTTGACACGTGTTTCACTTGTCTCGGGAGACGCGGGTTGTTTGTAACTTCCACCTGGTACTCGAAGGTATGCATTTCTGTTCCAGACGGAGTCTGTCTGTTCTTGTTTGTTTTTATTTCACGGCAGCTTGAACGTTTTATTTCTTGTCTGAAATCAAACGTACAACCATACAGCAAACCTGATCTAGAGCAGGATGTCTCCCCAGCAAACAGCAACACCTTTCTGTTGATGTGTTCTTTCGAACTTGTATTTCGTTTCACCTGACGCAGCCCTTGAGCTGAAGCTATGCGTCAATGCTAAGACATCCTATTTTTGTGTATATACAGAATCAGCTTTGCTTTTCCCCGTCTTGACAAAATGAGGTTGGATTTGGAGTGAGAATGACAAGGTTTCTTGTGTGTTTGAGGCTCTTAAATATATGACCTTTTCAAACCTGACTGCCATAACATATCGTTCACTTCGTCTTGAAGATATTGGTTGGGCGTTCCTTGACAATCGCACTAGGAAGCAGCGAACGAGAGAGGTGGTATGGATTTGATCTTTAAAACTGTCTGGTCACAACAGCTTGCGATTCTCATCTGAACATAATGACATTATTGTTAAATATATTTATATTTTCTCATTATTTAAATGATACACTCTTGACACAAACACCAAAGCGTGTCGTGGCCGAACGGGTTAGTACATCGGACTCAAGTTCTGGTGGTTACGTCATCAGGGTGTGGGTTCAAATCCCATGCAAGACAGTAATAATTGCTTCTCTTCACCCAGGAGTATAAATGGGTACCTGTGAGGGTAAAAATAGTTCTTGTGATTGATTTAGCTTGGTGCACTGTACTTGGCAGCACAGGCTGTATACTCCCAATGGAGCTGAGATGATCCAAGGAATGAAATAAATGGCCCAGAGACCTGAGGTAATAATGTTGGCGCGCAATGAGCGTCACTGCGTGACGGATGCGAGCGCTGCATAAGCCTAAACCGGTATGTTATCCCCCATAAGGAGAGAAAGCCTATGGTAGTGTAGGTTTTTAGTGAACACATTACAACAACTCTTTTCAGCACTCAGAGGCCCCGCCCTCCACATTCTATGGATTCATTTCGTCTCTCAACATCATCAATGTCATCAGTCTGCCTATCTCCTCTTACTTCCCTGTTGTCTTCTTCACCAGGTCTCAGTTATCAGTTACATTTCCTAGCCGTTTGTCCGGTCGATGTAATTATATCTGCGCAATTTTCAAAAACTTGCCTTTTAACTTAATTTGTAGGCCGACCCTTTCTCTCCCTCCTTCCATTAACGACACTGACATGGTCTCTAAAATTAGATTCTGGACTTTGATCACGTGGTTCCCGATTCTTTCTGATGTGAAATGTTTCATAGGCCTTTACAACATGACAAATACGAGATTTCTTTTGTGAAAATTTAGATGCACTAAAGTAATATTGGTGATATTGGTGTCAATGTAGAAATATCTTTAAAAGTACTCACAATATTTGTTGACTTTGAAGAAATTCATAACACTCGGTGTGATTAAGAAATAATAAATTGTTAAGTCAAAGGCCATTCTTATATCAGATAGTTCCAATCTTTTCATGTCGACGGAGCTAATTTGAAATGCCTGTTAGTGTGCGAAACCCCGATGCCGTCCGCAAATTTGACAAATTGAAAAGTTGACGTATTTTGTCATTTCAAAAGACAATCCGGAACTCCAAATATTGCTAAGAGAACTTTTATGAGTCAAGACAAATCTCTTCATGGAAGTCAAACAGAGCTTTGAAGTCAAACTCATGAATATCAAATGTAGGGTCACTGAACGCCACGATGTAAATCCAGAAAACGATAACCTCATTTGCGTTTAATCCTCGGACGGTAGAATCCTTACAGTTTGCTTCCTCGGGTCGGCATTTTCGAAAGGGAACATAACCTCCAATTCCCAAAATTTATCCATCTTGCGAATCACAATTTCATTAAATCTATTTTGACTCCGACTTGAAATCCGCTGTTTCAATTGTAAATCCAAGCTGTAATCCTCCGCTAGTTTCACGATTTATTACTGTTAAATCGGTATTTGGTTGAGTAGGCAAACGTTATTCAATCTTACAGACTGGAAATTCATTATCTTTGGTGACCTTTTTAGAATAAGCACCAGAAATTATCTCGAGTTGAATTTATTCTTAAGCGTTGTGGATGTGACTATGTTACTGCTTCTTTACTCTATAAAAAAAAACAACCACAATTTTGGCTTTGCTTTTCCAAAATTAAAACTTATGGTTTTTCCAATGTCGCTTTTAATAACAAAATACCGTTATGTTTTATATCCAGTCATATTTTGTTATTGAGCAGGTCACCTGACGTCATCACGCCTGATAAATCTGGGGTTCAAA
This sequence comes from Pisaster ochraceus, assembly GCA_010994315.2. Classification (NCBI taxonomy): domain Eukaryota; kingdom Metazoa; phylum Echinodermata; class Asteroidea; order Forcipulatida; family Asteriidae; genus Pisaster; species Pisaster ochraceus. Next base: position 12,160,415 of record CM021544.1, on the reverse strand, counting down.
TTCCCTGTGTGTTTATGCTCAGGGGAAGTTTATGACGCGCGCGCGGTGGGACGCGCACCATACCTTTACATGACTCCCAAAGTAACGGACCATATGCGCAGACATTGGCCGCATGTGACGTCATTGCAATGGGTCTATAAGAATTCCCATTACTTCTTTTTCCCCGTGCTGTTTGTTACTTCAGACGACAGGCCAACGGCAGAGTTGGAAGAAAACGTATCCAACCGCTACGCAACTATGCACACAATCCAACCCGGGTCTAAAATAGAACTATTAATGTCTCAACACTAGTCGGGCACCATATTCCTTTTATAAAAGAAACATTCATTCTGCCCGTGGGTATACTTTGTTACCATAGCAACCGTCTAACCTAGATAATGCTTTTGTACCCTGATTTTTGGTGCTGTAGACCAGGTTCAGTGTATTAAGTGAAACAATAGCTCAAAGGTGTTGGCCTGCTATGATTTATGCGGGGCAAATAAGAGGTTTTAGAAGGGCAATGGGTCCGTATCCCAGGAGGATTGGACCAAACACCGTGGGTTTTAATTGCTTTGCTTCAGAGAGCTGAGGCAGTAACTAGATCAGAATTTTACCTGTTGGGTTTCAAACAATAAAGTGATAATTGAAATATATATGACCGCTTCTCTTATCAATATTTGTTTGTAGTTTTGTGGGGGTTGACGCGATATATTGCAAACATGGTCACGGTCAACATCTCTTGGTGCGCGTGCCTTGTTTATCAAATTCACTAAAAGATATCATAGTCTAACTTCATACAGTGTCAGAATTGTATGTAAAACTCACTGGATGCCAGAGGCGAACTACTTCCACAGTTATATTTCATAATTAGAAACGTGACAGGTCAACGTGGGTTTACTCTGTAGGCGAATGATGTAAACCCCACATGTGTTGCAGAGTGAAAACACTGTAAGGAATGACTGACTTATGGCTGTCAAGCCACGAGCAGTAAGCAAGATTTAAAGCTTGATGGTGTCTTATGACAGGAAGGGTATAATTTACAGTCGACCAAGTACGACTTTCTTTTTATAGTACTAATCGAAAAGGATTGCTACTATAACTGTCCATTATAACGCGAGACAAGTCTCACCGCTGGCTTGTAAATATTTTTCTTTTTGACAACTGCGATTTAGACATCGACTTGTGCACGCAAACCATTTCCTCCCTCACAGACAATAATATTTTTTGTTATCTGAATGTCTTCCTTTACAAGATTTGTTAGTAAGGACTTTCTTACCACGTGTGGGTCTTTGGCGTAACTTTACTTTGTAACTTTTCTAAGGTAAAGAATAAATGTTTTTGTCAGAGGCATCGTACATCCTTCCCTTCTGCACTTCTGAATTGTACGTAACCCAGTGGGCTCGGTAGTTTCCACTCCTTTCTCCATTAACAAGATTAGTTGGTAGCATACAAAAAGTTCCTAAATTAAAAACGACAAGTATAGTGATGTGATCCCATTCTAATGCACTTCATGAATGGCTACTTATAAGTCCGTACTTCTCCAATTCGCTTATAATTCTACTTTCTTCTTAACTTGTGGATTGTGGCATTAATGCACCCATCGTGGATTGATTGCAGTAGGAGGATTTTGAACACGAATTGTCTTCTCCTGAGCGTGTTGTTTCACGGAGAGTGTGTGTTAAAATAAAGACCTGACATTGGATTGATGTTAACTGTGTGAAACCAGTCACTTCCGCTTTCATATCAGATTTCCGTTGTTTAATTTGTATTGAAAGCTTACCCTTTTCTGCCTTCAAGGCGTCAGGGTATCAGACATTTCCTTCTAGCATTGACTCCTTTTTATATACCGTAGCATTTTCTGCGGACGGAAAATGAGAACCCAATATGTCCCCTTTTCAGTTTGTGATAGAATTCCGTGTCCGCGGAAAAGATGCCCGAGGGGGTATTTCCGTGGCTGTCAAAAGCAATTTCGGCTTTTGAGATGATGTGGTTGTTTGAAGCTGTATTGATGAGCCATAGAACCTCACGTGTGAGGTTCTCAATGTTTTCACTTGAATGAACTTACGTGTAGAAAAACCCAAACCTCATGCGGGTTTACTGTGAAGACTAATGGCCGCTACTGTCATCTTCTTTTCACGAACCTCTTGTATGAGATATATGAACTTTAAAGAGGTATCACGTCGTGAGGTTGGACACATTTTTTAACCCTGATTTTGAAAACCGTCCGCGTGAGGTACATGGGGTTTACAGCACAGCGTCGCGTGTTGAGGTTTGTAACCCACGTGTTTTCTCGTGAGAGCCGGAACAAACCTTAGGCTTTGATATTAAATCGGATGCATTGAGAGAAGATCTTTGATTGATAACAGAATGAAAGTGTCAGAGTCCATGTTGAGATAATTAATTGTTGAGGATGCGATGAATACAAATATTGACAAAATACTCCGAGAAGTATCATTAAAATACCCTCAGTGGGGAATTTGAACCTCTTGGAGAGGCAATTAAAGCCCCGGCTTGAAAGTACGGAGAAAATAACACCCTGTTTAAATTGATCGCCTTGATTTGAGGTATACCGAACCAACATTCTTAAGTTGTCCAATTAGGTGTAGAAATTTACCATAACGCAGCCATCTTCTGTTCCCTTAATGCAAATCAATGTAACGAAACCGAGGTACAGTATGATGAGTTCGATTACAGCCTCGGAGATTCACACTTTGACGTCATCAGCGATGCGTGCCAAGTAGAATGCCGCAACGAACGAAAGTGTTTGTCGGGCGAAATGACGTTATGAGTGTCCTGCAAAAGTTGTAAGCATTGTGCAAAATTGTGTTTCAAGAAAACTGAGTGTGAAAGTTTTATCGATTCTCAGTCGTTCCTTGGTCATAATATGACAGTTAAGTTATGCGAGGGAATGGAAAACAGGTCTTTGGAGTAATTCTAGCAACAAACACGTATGATTGCACCGTTTATTATACAAACCGTTATTGCTTACAACCTTATGCTCGAAAAATCTAAAACTGAAACTTCTTCATTTTTTTCTTCACAAAAGTTGGTGTAATGTTCCCATTAGGATGCTTTGCAGACTATTTAATTCAATTTCAGATTCAGAACACTGAATTGGAAATGGGGAAATTTGTCAATGAAAGGGATTCATGAATATCTGAAGTATCTCCGACGTATCACGATACAGTCGAGATTTGTCGTTTATGAGTAGGCCCTATTTGAAACTATCGTTCCGATCTGTCAAATGAAAAGACGATCTTTGAAAAAACCCACAGGGCAAATTCACAATTATGTGAGTTTTCTTAACACTCTCCCGAGCACAAAAATAAACATTGAGGAAAGAAACATTACAAGCTTTGAAATTCCCTTCAAGTTGAAGCACTCTACACTTGGCAGTTTGCCAGCGAATATTCCCGCTCTTTCTTGCGTGAATAATATTTACACATTCGCAACACTGTAACCTCTAAAAGGCGGGTTGTAACTTATAACATTTACTCCAAACTATTTCTATTTGATTATGATTGATTAAATGGGAATGGTGGATGGATTTGTTTCTTTTTATACCCCTAATGTTGTTTTATAAATATTGCCGAAATATTTGTCGACGGATAAAAACCTTTGAGGACTTTTTTGTTTATGTCGAAGAGTCAGTGCAAAAGTGTAGAGAATGTCAATCCAATGAAAAATGTTCAATTATCAGTAACCATAACTTATTCCCCAGCTGAAAAATTGGTTTTAAAAAACTCTTACAGCAACTAAAAATTATTCTCCTCTTGAAACTAAATGGCATTCCTTGACTCAGTTACCAGGGAAACTAATCCTGGTACCTCTGCACTTTTGGTGTGATCTAGAAGGAAAAACACGAAGGTATTTGAACTGTTTTACATCACCTGCCGACATTTGCGAATATACATACATCAACAGCCTGATTGAATGCACGCCGCACATGTCAAAGTCACCTGTTTGAAAGGGTCTGGTTTCACGCCGTACATCACCAGCTGCGTGTTGGTCTCTGCCAACATATCCACACCGACTAATCTCTTTCTATTAAGACAACCATTGTGCCAGTTAACTAAGTTTAATCTCCATCGATCAATATTCAAGCGTTCGTTTTCTTGTGGGTTTGCAATGCTCAAAACACCAGCTCGCCTTATTGGACAAGCGCTCGATAACTATCTTTATTTTGACTGTACGCTAAAGTGAGTTCACACAAGTGCCTAGGTTCGACGTCCGCGTTACACACTTATTAAAAAGACAGGTTGTAGTTGAAGGCAGTGGTTGAAATGTGCGCGCTCATTCCTATAGACACCCTGCTCGATCGGGAACTGACTACTTGAAAAAAATATTGTAGTGGGATTTTCTCTTGATATTGCCTTCACCGGAAGATTACTATAGTTGGTGGTTGGTTATTTGTGCTGGCACGCTCAGACCTGAAGGAGATGGATTTTATTTCAAAGTTTGAACCAGGCGTGTAGATGCGCTACTTATGGTCGGTAGGCTAACACTTAGGGGTCAGTGCCTTTTATACAGATGACATCTCGTTACTAAAAGTACAAGAACCATTCTTTTTTTCTAGTGGTTACGAATAATCGTGTTTGCCTTTCCTATAGGCCGATTTCACAGAGAGCACAGATTGATCTTACCTGCATGTATCAATCTTAATTGCTAAGTAGAGTATGATGTCACAATACAAATCACTATGGTGATACTGACAACCTCATCTAAAGATGATTCTGAGAACTTTGTGAAATCGAGCCCTGGATTAAATGTTTGAGGGTTAAATCTGACGACATCTCTTTCAGTATGGTGTTTTTATGGCAAATGTTTTCCGCAAAAGAAATAACTTAGTAGTATGTAGAGTTTTTTTAAAAAGCGCTTAAGATGTCTACAAACCTCAATATGTTTATGTTGTTTTCTTGATTTGACATCCCCTTATAAAAACACCCTAAAAGTGACTTTTGAAATTGAGATTTTGAGTATTTTGATACTCGCATGCAATTGTATTCGTTGTACCTCTTCCAACAATCTGACCTTTATGCGCCTCCACTCTTGAAACCATCATCTTTATAGATGCTGTACTGTGATGACGTCAACGGAGAGTTGGCATCTTTCCAAGTAAACTTTTTTCTAATTTTCTGGAATAAAAGCAAGATTGCGGGGTAAATATGATCTAGTGATGTTTAAAGATTCATGTAGCATCCTCGTGGCAGATCCCCGCACGATATGCAATCACTGATTGCTGTGTGTAAAAGGGGCCCGTCTATTTGCCACTTTAGCCCCATCTTAGACCAGTGGAACTTGCTTGCCTTAAAGAGAGGGTAGTTACTCCCAAAATTACTGACCGTCAAAACTTGGCACGAAGCACTGCAGCTATAATGTATAACACTTTGAGAAACGATTCCTTTCTAAGGAATGTTCATTTAAAGGGATTCAAAAACATTTCTAGCTGAGAAACGATTCTGCATGGAACGTTTCTCAAACTTCGATTCCAATTACGGATTAATCTTCCTGCGTGGACATAACTGCTCCAGATTTTCGGCAATATCTAAAAAATGCTACCCCTTTTAAAATAAAATGTTCACAGGTTAGTTGTGTTGTACCGAGTACATATCTATATTGTAGGATTAAACAATCGACTGGTTCCAAAAATCGACCGGTTCCAAAAATCAAAGGTATACTATGTCTTTAACTTGCTGTAAACGGGCTACATAAAATGCCACTCGGATTCCTGTATGGTTTGACTATTGATACCGCCGCTTGGCGAAAACATGTCGCGCTATTGTGTGCAACTTGTGCAACTATACAGCCTCTCGAGAAAATTCTACACTCTATTTATACTCCGTGACACAATGCTGATAAGCTGGCTGTATTAACAGCCGCAATTAAACCATAAGCTTTTAAACTACAAGGCACAATCGAACCGCTAGGTGCAAAAGGCAAGTACACGTTGACATTTCACATTTCCAGATATTATACTGGTGTGTTCACTTTGCATCTTCGATGACAGATGTGGCGACTCGATGTGCGCTCCAAAACTTCATTACGGCCGCCGGGCGTCCGGGACCAGACGTAAATTATCACCCAGGAATACATTTCTCTGTTAAACGCTGGCGTTATGATTCCATTGTGCCTGCCTGGAAGTCATATTTGTGAGTCTGGCAGAATAATACAAGACCTACGTCCACACTAAAAAGAGTCTGAGCGAACAAGTCTGGTCAGTTGACGTTTACGGCTGTAAAAGCCATTAGTGACAGCTAGGCGAAACGCACGGGCGGGTCTGTTGGGATGGTTTTTCGCGCTGTTTATTAAGTGGTTTCTTGAACATATATTGGAGCCGGGGAAATATCATTTGTCTATGTATAATGATCCCTACTAAACACATCTTACTGTTCCTGAGTGCGTACAAAATCTACTGCTTAGAAAATCTCACAATGCTTAGAAAATCTCGCCTTACTCAAGATTAGCGGCAGAAAATGATGCACTATACATTATTTTAATTCTGAACAATATACGAGCAGAGACCGTCCAGTGAAGGGTAAAAAGTTAGTAAAAATAAACAGCGCTCATTAAATAAGATTTGCCTTTCCTTTATTTGTGTAAACTCGAGAAAAAAAAGGAAAAAACCCTTACACAATTCTAACTGTATGTATTATGAATAGCAGTTTGTTTTTCTCCCTTCAAACCTGTAATTTCAACCATTAACTGCATGCGTTATCATTTTGTCTTTCAGATTTCAAGAACTTGTTTGACCAGTAACTATAAAAATAAATCAGGAACAGTGCATTCTGGGTCCTGCTTTTATTTATTGTCTCTGATGCACGAATTACATGGTACTTTTATCGCTCTTAGGTGAATCATAACATTTGGATATCGAGTTGTTTGTATAGGCCGCTTCAATGCATGTGAAACAAGACATGAAGAAGAAAGAAAAAAAGAAAAACCTAAACAAGCAAACTAGAGATAATGATCTAAATGTATACAGACCTTAATAAATATTTATTGCAACCCATCTTCTATGTATCACTCTCGTAAACACAACTAAGCCATTGTATATATTTACATTCTGATCGTCGTATATGTTATACTGTATGTATAATTAGACTAGCATAAGTCCATACTGTCTTGGTATTTACTAATGTCTATAGTCTATGTTATGATAACACTAGATAAACGTGTACATATTTAATTTGTATAGACAACCCGTATATCATTATTTTGAACGCGGCTGTAAAAAAAGTTCGTCTTTTTTGAAGTCATTTCTGTAAAGGTCTTGCACAGGGTAACTGCCATGTAGTAAAATTTGCTTACTCATTTTTAGTTAAATATAGAGGCTGTTAAATCATTTTCTGAACATACTTCGGGAGTTTCTTACCAGAAGTTCGTGGGTTCGCGTTTGACACTCGATCCCAAAGAAATACAAAGACGGAGGACTACCAGTGTGTAACACTGGTTACCAAAAACTTAGTTATAAATTGATGCTGGTTGCTCGAATTTATAGATAAAACGTAAAACTCCTTTGGCTACTAATTGTCATGAAAACATAAACTGTGTTTTAAAAATCTGAGCAGGTTTTGAAAGGTGAGAGTAAAGCAGGATAAAAACACATTATTTGATGATTTCCATTGAAGGGAGTGCAAAGATGAAGGAGTTGGTTATCATCAGTTTGTATTCTGCTATCGATGATATTATAAACAACTGATATCACCTTGACCGTCAGTACATGGCCGATGTACAAACTGCCTTTTAATTAAGGGCCGTTGTTGCATATACAACTCCATTGTTCGTTTACATCTCAGCCATAAAATTCCAGTGCAACTAATGAACATTGAAGTAACCCACAATCAAGTTAAATGGACATTGTATATCAAATTTAACAACAAAATTTACC
>CM021544.1:12125980-12151548 GCA_010994315.2 Pisaster ochraceus | reverse complement strand
GTTTGTTTGTTGTGCTTGTTTGGTTATTTTTGTTTGGTGTGTTTATAAAAACTAAAGGATATAAATTAAATGACTCTTCCGAAACCAAAGATGTTTTTCAATGTAACCGTCTGGTATTCCAAAACTAGTCATTTCTGGCCTGTCGAAAGCATCACTTGAATTCATCATACCTTAGGAAATAATGATTGTTTGTACGATAACAATGATTTAGTTTGTTAGAAATCACGAGAGGAACACCAATATTGCACGCATGCATGTTAAAAATAACCACACTGTAGACTTACGAGCCATTAGTACATATTCACACCTTCTGGCATTTGTTTTAACGCTATTTTAAAGATATTGGAGAATTGTTGTAGATGCCTTTTGGTGTTGTTCATTAACATGGGAACATTTATCAGCTTGAGTGTGTAGGACCTCCTTAGGCTGATGTAGTTCGGTCATTACGCCATTGCACTTACACCTCGCTTACTTCACACGGTGCCTCCCTACGCTGTGGGCAAAAGGCACACCAAGTGGAAGGGGAGACTATACGCAATTTTGTTTGCACTTTTATCAAAACAAATTTATCTTGGACAGTGTTTGAGGTAAAACCTTTTGAAAATGCTGAAGAGAGTGTTCAGATACCTGTTTGGTCTCGGGTGTAGACAATGATGCAGTGTGTACAGAGTCATCTGTGTGGTACCTCAACTTTTTTGAAATTTAGAAAACACATTTCGTGGTTGTAGTTAATAAACTACAATCGCTTTAAATCTCGTATCCAATTTGGAACTACGTTAATGCTAAATGCTAAAGCTTTGAATGGCCTACGGCATGCTACCCTTCTACCGTCGATCCGCAAAACAGAAGAGATACAAAAAAATATATATTGTTTTCTCCATCTGCTTGAAGTTGACCAATTAAGTATACACTATTAAAGTTTCCTTTTTGTCATGTTTTGTCCACCGCTTTCCAATACATTTTCCTTTAGCATTTATGCATATCTGACCGTCTACTTCAACTCAATGTTTCACATGTCTCGATCACTTAAACAAAACTGGAAGCGTTACGTTTACCCTGTAGACCTTGGGTTTATTCTTATCCTGATACCCACTGGATAGCACTCTACGTATTTCCATTACCAACGGCCGAGTGCCTGTAATGGCCACTTACATTCTAAACTTACTACATCATTGCAAACAATATCATAATTATGTCATCTGCAATATCATTCAAGTGTTGTTACAGGCGAGTGTAGCTAGGTGACGGTCAATGACGGTTTAATGCAAGAGTTGGCTTGAAGGGTATCCTATAACCGTATATGCACGAGTAACAGCCGGATATTCATTACACACATTAAACGCACAAACTCTGGATCAATTTAAACGCCTTCTCAAACTCATGTGTTAATCTCTGACTAATTTTGTTTGTTTGTTCTCTTTTGACCCTGTACAGCGCATTGGGACTCCGTAGGTAAAATGCGCTTTATAAGAACGGTTTATTATTGTGTTATTATTATTGGTGAATGCAAATATTGCGGTCATTGTATTTTACGATAATTCTGTCGCAATAGGTTAACCGTATGGTTGATGTTACTTTCCTTCCCTGAGATTGTTTGGATTTGGAAGGATTTATGCAGCTTTCCGGAAAATTGTAATATCATTTTTGTCATTGAGAGTAAAACTATAATAACCTTTGAAAAGGCATTACAACATCTGTATTTTAATTGCAGATTTAAGTTTAGAGCCAAATAAACGAACGAGTAGTTGAAAGTGAAAAGAAATGCGGTAACATAATATGTAAACCGAATAAATAAGCTCACTTGCAATCACTGTTTTTTGATAACCTTGCTATTTGCCAATAGAGAAACAACCAAATAATAAACAAAAAAGAAGAAGATGAAAACAGGTATTCAGTTTCGGTTGTCAAAGCTTTTGATGACGTCAATTTGCTTTGGGATACCGGGTAAGAAAGCACCGAAAGTCAGAGGGTTATAGGGGTATAGCAAAAAGGGAACATTCGTACCCATTCCAGGTTGGGTTTACATGTGAAAGGTTAACTAATGTCAGTGTTCTTTTGAGTGCCTTCACCTCACCCTACCAAACCCCATCCCAGTACCCGAGAACTAGAATGGTTTCAACCGTCTCATAATGATAAAGTTATTTGTCCTAAAAAGGTCACCATAGTTTGCTTGTCAGATTTAGGCCAGATGTATATGACGACCACTGCACTTATACTGTTCTTAGGAATGGTTAATTAGGTCAGGAAACAACAGCGAGATTCCCACCAAATCACTGTTTTCTTTCGATTAGCAGTGAGTCCAACTATACGAAACTCGTATCTCAATAACCAAATCACCGGATGATGGTAAATTCCAGGTACGCCACCCTAACTGGAAGGGTTAAACCCGGCTAAATTTACCCTGGAAATTAGATCTAAACGCTGGCTCTCCGCGGCGATTGAAAGATACTGTATCTACTGGGAAGATGACGATGCAGGGATCCTATTGATCGGTAGAGGTTGCTTGTCCCCATCTCTTCACCATCATGAGAGGCGTCTGCCCCTCTGAGGACAAAAATGCAAGGATAAAAATCGACACGAAGACTTCTCCCTGGGCCCAAACGAGTAGCATGGTTACGCAGAGGAGGGGTTGCTTTTAATGTTTGTGCAGGGCGTTCGTCCCCCTATCTTTGTGCTCAGAAAGGCCAAACATCTCAATTTCACGGCGCTGGGCAATTTTTGCCTAGCATGGAGTTCAAGCAACTAGTTACCCCCTTATTATACTATATTTAATACTCTCTCTATATAGATGTCAATGAACGGGTTTTGACTTGCTTGGGAGAGATACTAGCCGCGACGTGGAACCGTACAACGCGATACTAACGTATCACACAATCAAATTTGCTATGCAAACACATCGACCCACACCTTTTTCATTACAAATTTTCTAACCACCGTCGATATTGTGATAAAACAAAGGTTCAATTCTGCAGTGTGAAAAGAATCAACTGCTTGGCGACATCTTAAAGTGTAACCTTTAAAATAACACTGATTTAAATGTAAATTCACAAGTCAAAGATGTGTTCAATTTGATTTAGTTTACAGCAATATGTATTATAGCATATTGCATGTTGTTTTGCATGGTACAGGACTTTGCTGTCAAGAAAAGTTATTTTATTTGCGTAGATGTGGAAGTGTTTTTACTTTAGCTTTACCGGATTAAAATAAATCACAGTGGCATTATAATGTTAGCTTTATTGACAGCCCTTCTACACTTTCATCGAGTGGAATTAAGTGTTAAGATAAGATTATGTGCTCTAATGGCTCACACTCGTTGTTGTCTCTTCTGTTTGCACCTTCACTCGCAACACCCGCTTTGCCACATCCTCTTATCCCTTCACTGTATCTTTCCCAAGGCCAAAACTTTGAGCTGGTAGCTCTTTCCCTCGCTCTACTGCACTTTTGAACTCCTTAATACCTGGTATCTTGTTTTCCACCATCTTAAAATATATTACGTCTTCTCTCCTCTAACTTATATACCTTTTCCTTATAGTGTCACCTTGAGTAATCTTGTGGGCTTGCTGCGAACTTAAAGGTATTATATAGGGGTGTTAAGGATAACCACATCATTGTTTAATTTAGTCTGAAAGCTTAATGACTATGCAGTCCGTACTTGAACCATTTTTTTCTGTGAAATATTTCTCTCTAGAGTGAAGTCATATGCGAGGAAACTGTATCTGAAAACCTAAAAAAATGCAACAGCTGATTTCGGTTGCTACAACCAAAATTAAGGACAGTGTGTTTACATTCTGCAAACTGTGCATGGTTTTTCACTCTTTTCTTCTGAATCACTCAACTGATTATGCCTACATTTTCACAGGTTTTTATTCTAAATTATGGTTAATCGCAAAACATGAACATGGTCTGCAACTGTTTTGTCAGCTCTTCCAATTCTGTGTAATACATTGTAAAAAATTGCAACAGAGTTAGCAATAGAATAATCTTGAACTGATGTTCTATAGGATGCATTGCTGGCAAAGATGTATGCTAATCACCTTGCCTCCCTCGTCCAGCCTTACAGGGTTTATTGCTCTATGTTACAGGTGTCTATGATCTCTACAGGATACAGATCATGCTGGATCCAGTTTCATTAAAATCTCATTTATAGAATTACCCAAACACCTTTACAACTATCAGATTGAACAGTCTGGAACGGAATAATATACTGACCCATTTTATGCTGAACTTCACAAGTAAAACTGCCACAGGGAATCTAAGAACATTTGCCGCGGCGGTTCAATCACTAGATTCTCATGAATTTGCTGTGGATTTTGTTTTACCATGGGACTGGCTGTCCAATAGACCTCAAACGTGCACGCAACACGGCTCGAATCCAGTGATGCATTGTTTGAACTGACCCAAGTTAACCCCGTGTTTGAGTCAACACAAAAATAGATTTTGGTGAATAAATTTCAAATCTTGGTCATAATACTTTGTTTTCAAGTGTAAGATAAATTAGTTTCCACGCATCAAAGACGCTGATATGAGTTGTAACTAACTGATTATCGTGACATTATAGTTCATAACAAAAAACAATGCTTGGTACAGAGATAAAAGGTATTAAGGGATTCTAGTTTGCGGGTGACAACCGTGCTCTGTTTGTCTCATGAAGACAAGAAGAGCACACTGTTCGAAATGTCGAGAGCGAGCTCAACCTCTGACCTTTTCAAAACCAACACTTCTTCGATAAGAATAAAGTTACATGGTTTTCACCCACATATAATACCTATTATTGTCTCTTAGTACCTTCTAATGTTTCTTTATAGTTTATCTTAGTACCTCGTCGTACAATAATAGTACCTCTTCTTATCTGTGCCCATTAGTACCTCTTAGCGTTTCTTGGTCCCCCTAGTACCTCTTAGTAACTCTTTGTAACTCTTTGTAATTCTTGGTGTATCTATTAGTATCCTTCAAGGTATCTTAGTACCTCTTAGTACTTCTTAGTGCATGTTATTGTCTCTCAGTACCGCTTAGTACCTCTTCCTTCCTCCAGTACATTTCAGTGTCTAGTGCCTTTTATTGTCTCTTACGTCTTATAGTACCTCTTAGTAGTTCTGCAAGATTTCAAATCTTATAAAAACTACATGCTAATAACTCTAAGCTTAGATCACTCATTGGACAGAAGATGAGAGTCCCACATGCTCAGAAATCCAGAAAAACTGCTGGTTTGCTACCGGACATTATGAGTTTTGCATTATTGGTAGGTGTTGGTCCAAAGTTAAATGACACTAGTTACTGTGGCATAACATACATGTTTCCCCCTTAGTTTGTCTTGAAAGTTAAGAGTTGAGAAGGTTAGTGAATTATAACCAAAAACTGTTAAAAGTTTTAGTGATTTTATAATTACGTACGGCCCCTTTAAGTGCCATCTGACCAATGCCATCATTTCTTTTTGTGGTTAGCTGGTTTCAGTTGAACAATGGACCAACGAAACTCCTTCAGCTCAAAGCCCGAGTTAATAACCTGGGCATGGTATGTACATTACAGGCGCTAATGCGTTTTTGAAATCTCGGTCAAACGAATCTGTCTTCTTTTATTAAAGAAAATCTTGTTTAATATCTACGAGTTACTTAGTTGATGAAACATGACCCGGGTTTTTTAATTTGGTTCAAAAAGGTCTGATAACTTAATCAAAAGATAAAACAAGTAAAATTAATTCCCAAATGACAGGAGAAACTACGAAACTAGATCACAATAGAGATTGGATTGGTTCGTTCAACACAAACACAATCTTCTTTAAAAAAAACAACTTCTTCCGACTGAAATATATATTTAATGACACCGCATCCATGGTAATATTTTAGATTGGCCTTTCTCTGGAAATTAGTTTACTGTGTGCTTAAAACGCAGAAAGAATTTTCTATTATAGATAGTTTACCGCTATAGTCAAGTCGACCTGACACCTGCGACCACGCTCCCGATCTGTTCCAATGGATCTCTACAAATTATCGTCTGCTCCATCGTGTGTCCTCATTTTGGCGGGAACCGTCAAAGCAGTGCTTCACGCTCTACGAGAAGTTCCCGCGTTTTTAATTCCCGGGATTAGCATGAAGTAACCGGTCAGGAATTTTTTTTGTCTTTCGCTTCATCTGCATTTTTCAGAGGAGGAGTTTAGAAATCTTGCATCAAACTTTCCATTAGAAACATATTTGTGTGAGTACGATGGGAGAGTGGAGTACATTTAACTGAGTTTAATTGAATCACGCAGTTAACGGCAGAAGGACTTGCCTGTAATGTTTGAGCGTAGCAATGTCATCTGTACTTTTCACCCTTCGCTGGAAACACTAAATTTATTCAGTGAACACGGTGAGGGGACATTTATAGCTCCTCTGGGAACAAAATGGTGACTTAAAGGTGGAGAGGTTTAATCGCTACACGTCATCATTCACTTATTTACCATCAGAGTCGTAAATATGAATAATGATATAGGGAAATAGTAGTCGATTCACCACATAATCAAGGTCATATTTTGTTGCTGCATAACTAAGTGTGAAATCTAAGAAAGTAGGTCAGTTGTTTCATTATTCAGTGTGAACAAAAAACGATAATAATTACAAAATAAATCACAAATAATATAGCCATGTATTGATGCGGAGGGATGCTTTTCGGTTTCCACAAAAATACACATAATTTAAGGCCACCAGCGTATTGTTTCAAATCAGAAGCTTTCATTGTTGCGGGCCGATCAAAAGCAAGAACATCACTCCCATTTGTAGAGAGAATATTCAAAACACCAATGATACATTCAACCATTATACTAAAACAGTATGTTGCTGTGAAATCCAATAAAAACAACCTAACGTACGTGAAAATTGTCACTCCTAGGTGCAGGGAAGTAAGTCATGTAAAGGGTTGTCCTCAATGACACCAGAGACTCTTTAACTCATTCATAACCCTGTAACATGTGAACGATAGGTAACCTTCAGTACCGTTGGTGCCCACTTTTCTCAATGGTTGGAGGGAAGCAAATTGTCATGTTCAATGAAACAAACACCTAATCTTGCAGCCTCGGTCGAGAATCAGACTCAGGCATTGGTCAAAACGCCATGTCAGGAGATGCGCTAATGTTAGGTGTTTCCTTTCACACGTAAATGTAGGTTTCCAAGTCAAAGACATCAATTTCATCACATCCTGACTTTTAGGCGGTAAGACATGTTTACTGCATCCGTACCCGATTATCAAATAACCGTAATGTAAAGAGCTAATCCCGAAAAAGTCATATCCCAGCAAAACCTTTTAAAGGATTAAAGATAACTTAAGGAGAGTTCTTCTGGAGCAACTTGGTTGAGACTGGGTGATGTAGACTTCCAGTTGTTAGATTAAGACATTTGAGCTGCGTGCATTTGGTTGATTTGAAAGAGAGATGACGTTAATAAACGTTTATAAAATTGCTAAAAAAGTTACACTTTTATATAGGTAAATATTTCTCAATTCATTTTATCATTACATTTTGTTAATTACATTAATTCTTGTCAAAGAACAGGCGGACAATTTCTTGCTTGACTGCAACTCCTGTCTTTAATTTATTCTAACATTCCGTGGTGCCCTTAATTATGTTGTATTTTTCCTTTATGAAGCGAGTATGTCAAAATTCAACTTGTGAAATATTCCGGGATAGAAATCATAAAACTGTTTCTAATATAAACACACCATTATGAGCATTTGAATCAAAATGACAGACAACACACCTTTTTCCAGACGACCGACTCCATCAATTTCCATCTTTGAAATATCCTTCGAGGCCATTTTAATGAGTATCGATGGCGAAGAATCGATTTTTTTACCCTGGCATTGATACCGGCACGTAGTGATAGCTACTTGCTCATTTGATAGAACGTTGCACAACCGGGTTTGTGAAAAACCGAATACGGGATCGAAACTGTGCAGAAGTGTCCCTCCTCATGTATATCATCGGTGATTGATTGCTGTGGAAGAGACTAGCTACAAGAACTAGAACGCTGAAAACACTTATCACTACACCTTACTGCAATTAATAAAGTGTGTTTCAATGATAGAAGTTTAACAATTAACCCAAAATGTAGTATTGATCAGAACAAGGCACTGGTGGACATTAATCTTCCACGAGTTCCTTGGTCCGTCTCAAATCGACCTGTTTAATTCTCTTTCCAGTACCCAATCAGTCTGTAGCTCACTGGGACGCATAATAGTTTACAACAACGTTGTCTCGACACCTATCAAGTGCAAACCATAAATATCAGTCACTGAATAATAATGTTGCATATAATGACTTGTTTGACATCACGCACTTCAATTATCCTCATATTGCGGCTATATATACTTAGTTATTACATGCGAATAAATCTTCTATAATTTGTTTTTACCCATACACCAAATCGTATAAGCACTGTATACTCGGTACTTTCCCGAGTTCTGTGAGTGTAGAGTACTTAAAACACATCGGTGTAAGGGTAAAAACAAATTATATTCTTTCGCCCCGATGCAAATTTAACATCTATTAAATTAATCTTGATATAATGGTTGATTTGTAACCATAAATTTGCTTGACCAGCTGTTAAAATAATTTTTACACATTTTTTTATGAACATGGGCAGGTAGCGTAGTTGTTATAACATTTTGTTTTTAACTTTCAACATCTATATTGTCAGGTTACCTTCTCACGTGTACATTCCATTTTCCTTAATAGTCCTTGGTGACTATATTCAACTTGAAGTCACAGTTTGGTAACGTGGATTCTCACGGAAAAGAAATTTAAAATTATGTTTCTATATAAGTAATAAATAGCTCATTTTTACTAACACAATCGTGAACTGACATCCAAACTGTTGAAGTAAAGATTGTTTCTAGAAACATGTTTCTTTTTTCACAGTGGCACCCCTGTGTTGCGCACTCTCTTGGTAAGTTTTTCTCTTGCATATGACGTGACACGCCCAAAACTGTCCCCTAACTGAGGTCAATGAAGAGCTATCATCGGCTGATTATCGTGCGCAGCGTGTACACGCGTGCACAAACTGTTTGACATCAAAGATGGCGGCCAATGCACGTGATGGCCGTGTCCGAATTAAGCGGCTTTGGCCTCAGCTATGGCAGTTGGCTGCAACGACAACGTTCAGGACTCGGGCGTTCCAGCCGTAGCCACTGACGAAACCAATTCATAGACGACTTTAAGTATTTTCTGCGTTGTATAACCAACCCACATGATGGGAAGGTGTTATGGTGCAGTACCGGTAGCAGGATAAACCAGGGCAGTTAGTGATTGGATATTAGAGCGCAAGGTCGTGGCCTATGCGACATTAGCGACAAGATGGCGCCGATGGGCTGTGTGCACTGTCTAATTAAGGGCCATTACCTTGAGTTGTCAATTGCTTGTTCCTATATGTATGCTACATTTTCTGTGGTTATTGTGTGTATGAACAGAGGACAACGTGCTTGTTAACAATAATGAAGTACATGTGTTTGTCACCATACATTGACTCAGTATGTTGTGGTTTCTGCGTCACCTTACATGAGTGAAGTCCGTCAGGGATCTTTCCAGTGTTTTATATTCTGTATTTTGTTGCTGAAGCTGTTGAATCTTTCAGTTATCTTGATCTCAAATTCAAAACAATTTATGGCTATATACATTTTCAGATTTTATCAGCCTTTGCAAATGTGTAATGAAGATCTTCATTTGTCAGTACCATCTGCCACTTTAAAACCCTGTCTGCATTTAAATCCAGCAGTATCCTTGGAACGAGTGTTCTGTTTGAAACGTATCGGCTCGTCTCAGAACCATGCTCAGACCTGTACCTGTTCCATAGAAAAATTTTACAAAAGTCATTTCTGATAAATATCTAGTAATAAACCACAAGGAACCCGAACAAAGATATTGACAAAATATGTAGATTGCCACCATTAGGGCTATAGCTCCATGGAAGTCCCGCTCTAGTATACCATGCCCGATAAGTGGCAGAGGATGTCACCCCTCCCCCAATGTTCCCACACTTCAACACACCCTCTGCTCTTGTACAGAAGTACCCACCCCCTAAGCCCATCTAAAGAATTCATGAGATCCCCAGAACACAATGAAGACGCATCATGAAGGGGGCGGGGTACACCATGCCACATATCGTGCACCAAATGCGCTCTTGCCGATTTTTCTTTGGTCAGCCCCAAAGAATATCTAGTCAGACTAAAACATTCAGGATAATTGAATGATCTCGAGATCGTGTAAATCTCAAGATCAATTTCAGATTATTTCCAGTCTCATCATGGTTTTATTTTGGGGTTTTTGTCGTTATTTGGTTAACCTTCCCCTTGAAATTCAAAACGTTCACTTTAGGATTATTTCTACTTTATGGAAACTCGATGGTACTTAAAAAATAATAATAATAATAATAATAATACGTTTGATAACCTAAAATTTGTGAATAATCAAATTTATTTTCTTAGACAAACAAAATAAGATTTGATTTAGTTCACTTGTTTCCGTGACTAAATGCTGTTGACGTAAAGGTTACCTCTAGCATGGTAGAAAAAAAGTTCACTTATGTTACAAAATTGCTTCTGCGCGGACGTGATTTACCGCAGTGTATGGAGTGCCAAAGGGGACATAAAATATTCTTGTGGGGGAATTTTGCCGTAGCCAATCAATAGAATTCCCCCGGGGGATTCGGTTATAGGCAACCTGTGGAAGTCCCATTTGGCTCCGAGTGTAAAAAGGCCAGTTTAACGAATAATTTGTTGATCAGGCTCAGGGAAGCGGTGTGAGAGAAGGTAAAACTCGGACGGTCCTGTGGCGAGAAGATTAGATAGATTGCTGCGAGATCGCTGCATACTGGGTGTGAAATTTTAAACAGGCATTGCCTTCCGTTAGGCAGCAGTTATGCTGATTTGAGCGGGAAACGGGCGCCGAATTGCAGTTTTCAATTCAATTAAGTGAATTCAGTTCATTTATCACCAATCTATTAGCCCCAATACAGCAAGCCTGGGACTATTCAAGTGGGAAACAATAATTTTGGGATGAGGAAAGGGAGACAGGAGTGACGATCGTATTTCAGGTGTTGCTGGCGCGATACTCAAAAAATGATTTGTGACGTACGGTCTGTTTGATGACAAATCAGCGGGAAGATTGGACCGCAGATCTGTGGAGATAAACGAGTGGACTGGGAAAGCGATTTTTATGTTTTTTGTCCATTACCCTGTCAGATTACCGGGACTGAGCAACATTTGCAATGAACGATGGTGTTGCTTTCACTGCAAAGGTTAATGGGTTTTGTGTTTGATCGATTAATGAGGCACCCTGTACATTACGGACAAAGTTACACCGTTACAGATATCTGCCCTGAGGTAGTGTAATACTCCAGCCGGATTAAAAGTCGTTATAACCAAAGGGGACTCATACTATTCCATAATCATAGACACATTATGTCATAATTATAGCTACAGTATTTATTAAAGGCATGGTATACTCTTGGTAATTATCAAAGACCAGTGTCCTCAGTTTGTGTATCCCAACATTATGCATCAAATAACAACCCCGTGAACATTTGGCCTCAATGGGGTCATTGAAGTTGCAAGAAAATAATGACAGAGAAAGCACTCTTATTGCAAAGTGTGCTTTAACAGATGCCTTAGATTGGCTTCATGCCTGAAGCCTTTCTCAGATTCAAATTTTGGGGTGGAAAATGACCTCTTTCTCTAAAAACTACCTTACTTCATAGGGGTCGTTTCTAACGATGTTTTATACTATCAACAGCTCTTTGCAAGATAACTTGTATGGTCATTAACTTGTGGAGTAATTACCCAAAGTGTACCCTGCTCATGGCACTAATAACACGAACAAGATAATTGAAATATATAATGCAAGATACAGTTGAAAACCACAAAACAACAACGCAAATGCTTCATTAAAAAGATAAGTTTTTAGGTTGTTTTAAACTGGATTAAAGAAACCGATAATTGGACTTGTAAGTTGTGCAGCATGGGATTGAACAAAATGCTAACCCCGTGCACAGTATGTCTTAGGCTCAGTGAGGAGGTGGAATTGTCAGAACGGAAAAGTGCACATTTGAATCACTTATTGGAGGAAACAACAAACGAGAAAACACTCATGGTCAGGCATGATGCTGCATCAGCGCATTACGTTCCGTGCATTGTCTGTGGTGTCTCTTATAAAGACGTTTTTTTATTCTTTTACAGGTCTGCGAAATGAACGGTGAAGAGACGCTATATCCGTACAACGTGTACGCCGCTTCGTTAGAAGAATGTCTGAATGTCGAAATGCAGAACAGTCTACCGAATGACGGTATGTTAACCAACTCTCTTATTACACTGTAAAACGTCGCTGTTATAAGGACCAACAATGCTATATACTGGAGATGTTTTATGCTTCTTAGTACAGCGACGATATACTCTTCTGTCATCCACCCAAACGCTAACAGGTGAAGTTGCAATAGTTCTGGTGTATCAAGAACAGCATGTTCCCATCCAACACAATGAAATTTTCAACATCCACTTTTTATATTTTTTAATATTGTTACATTTCATTTTCCTACCCTCATGCTAAGACATGTATAATTTGCCACAGCTTATAAAATGTGAAGAAAACAATGTCCCAAAAGGTAAAATAAATTATATGCAGACATAGTATTTAACTATTCCCCAGCGCTTTTTGGGTACGGTTCGAGCTGTGGGTATAGAGCTGTATAGTGCGTCAGATTATTAATATTTCGTCTGTGTCTCTTATATAAGCCACTATGTCTGGGTGTTGGGGACTATGATTTCTTGTTCGTATTTTAATAGAGTGGTTTATTTCAGGACTACATTCACTACCCATCGCCACGCCAATTATTTGTCTAGAAAACTTGTTGTTGAATTTGAAGACGTTTGCGCTCATAATAAGTTCAAGAAGACACTGTGTGTTTTCTTGTAGGTTCAAGGAAGATTTGTACGTTATTTGTTGCCTTATTTCATACTTTGGCTCATGATGGGGTTATTTTGGGTCAGTTGTTTGTGTGGCCACGCTGTGGTAACAATAGGCTTTAATTTGAGTCTAGACAGATGAAATTGATACCGCTTTGCCATCACACATTGGTTGCTAGGTCTGGATATTGACGGTCTATCATGTTTTGTTCCTCACTGTCATTATCCGTGTCTGAAAGTGAATGACACTTCAATGTCTTGTCATCACATGAAGGCGTTTGATGACCATCCAGTTCTTGTTCATTATTCTTCTACTCACATTTTGTACTTAACGTGTACTTCATGATAACGTTAAACCTTGATTCTGGACGGGGGTATTATAGACAGAAAATACAGATCTGTTTGCTAAATACTCCTTTTTATACTTTTATTGACTCCTCATTTAGAGTGTTACCATAGCAGTCTTGTTGACTCGAGTCGGTGACTTGGACTCGAGTCAGACTCGAGTCACCAATTTTGTTGACTTGTGACTTGACTTGACTTGAGCAAAAATGACTTGTGACTTGACTTGACTTGAGCAAAAAATGACTTGGTTACAACACTGTACCATAGTAACTTTAAGTCATCAGAATACTGGATGATTAACCTTTACTTGCTACAACCAACCTTGTAAGATTTTCTGTATTCAATATTATGAATGAAAACTGGTTTCTATAACCTAAAAGAGGGAGACCAGACTACTCTCCCTTCCAACATCAGTTACGTCACATTCATGCCAATGGAAGTGAACACAAAATGGTAGCTTGCCATCGCTCCAAAGTAGAATACACATTTTTCCTTGGACTCTCAAGTAGCCAATTAAAATAAGTTTGTTCTCACACCTACACCAAGACATTTCAGTTTGTAAATATTTGCCTCAAACACTGGAGTACTATTCGGTCATAAATCAATCACATGATATCGACGAGCCACGTGTCAAAAACGCACACTTAACGTCGATTCTGCAAACATCTATCGAGTGCCTGTCTTAACACACTTTGGTGTATATTCCGTAGATCTCTGATACCTTTGGCGTTATTCATAACATAGTTATGTATAGATAACTGGCTTGTGAAATATCGAAATGAAAGCATTTTCATTTCTGAATGTGAAGCCAAGGACTCTCAGAAAAGTGAACTTAATAACCTTACCAACCAAGAACCCCAATGGGGAGAATACAAAAGGGGGACATTCAATTTCAGATATGGGAGGAAAAACCCTTAGAAGTATGTAAGGGGAACACCCACGCAATCAGGTAGGGACTCACATTTTAATCCACATTGTGACCTGGTGGGATTCAAACCGGGGTCCCAGAAGTGGAAGGCGAGGAAAGAATCCACTATATGCCATCCCGACTGACCTTCAATTTGTTGCTTCAGGGAAACCCATGAGGCGTCATGTTTAGTTCTGTTTAGAAGGGGTGGGTTTTGGAAAAAGTGGGAGAGAAATATGAAGAAGCATAGAAAGAAAATGTTATATTGGTAGAGATTTTTTAAACACCCCAATAGCCATTTCTTGTTTTGATTGAAGCAATCGGATTAATAAGATCACCAAATAAGATTGTGTGGTGTAAGTATTGAAAACTAGAGGATGGGAGTTCATTAATACTTTCAAAATAACCAATGATGTAATAAGTCCTTCAACGTATGATACTGTGCATCGAAGTATGATGGTGGATTGACAAATCAACATTGCTCGTATTTTACTGACCCAACCTTCAACCGTTCCCAGAGGTGGGTTTCTCTGAAAAAATACAGTCATCCCTTCCTCCATACCTCGGTTTGGAAGCGCATTTAATTTTGTTGGACGATAACCTCAGCCTACTATTGCTTGCTACGTGGAGCTAAGTCTATCTTTAGGTAATTTGCCCTTAAGTTAATTTTAGGGGAACGTAGAGCTAATTGGGTTACAGGTAAATATTGTTTCTCGAGATGACGTAAAGGGCGGTAGGGCGCAGCTGGCGAACAATGCCTGTGACCTCCTTGGAACAAATACGTGAATATCACAAGGGACAATAAACAGACCATGCATGTTATTGCATTGACTCTACATAAGTCCTACGGGTGATAAGTAGGCACAGTGCCGTCGTTTGTGGTACCGCCTTGCCTGATATCAACCAATGGCATTGAAACGTGTCTTTGTCTATTGCTCAAGAATTAACCTTTGTTTAGCGGATGTACTCTGCACAACTTATATTAAAAATTAATCAAAATGTTGCCTTTATTTCTTTTTATTGGTCGGTGGGTGGGGTTTAAGTCTGGCAAAGTCAGTAAAACCGAGCACCTACTTTTTTAAATTACAAGCGTCTACTTTCATTTGCAACATGATGTACGCCATTGCATGTTTTTATAAATCTTCCCTAAAGACGACCATGTTCCAATTTCATGGCTCTGCTCACCGTAAGCACATATTCGACGCTTACGGAATCATGGAATTCCGCGCTCACGTCAATCGTATTTCACAGGTTAGTCGGGAATTTTTGCTTGTGCACGATTGTACTCCATGTAGGCATTCTTAGCTTACACAGCTAGCGCAGGAATTCGGCGCTTGCGCAGTAAGCGCGGAATTCGGCGGTAAGCAGAGCCATGACATTGGGCCCAGTTCGTATTTATTGGAGCATTGATCTTTTAATAAACTGGTCATTCCTACATGAGCGAACACGATTACTAAGAGACGACGGTGTTAAAATACAATATTACATGAAGAATGAAAATATATAACTAGCAAACTTTGTTTTGATTTAATTATTGCATATGGTTGATTAATTATTACTCAACGTACATGTCATCAATGTTACACAGGCTCATCTTACATTCCCAGACTTATATTTCTATACACAAAGGTATACAATTTCCAACACTCACTATCATTAATTTTCCCGCCATTATACTTGGTTCCTATATTTCTATTGATTGTCGCTTATAGATCGCAGGGCCGTAATTGCAGGATGGCTAAAGGTCACGCTTGGCTGGCCAATGGTTTACCTTAACCTGGGGCCAGATAACCCGCAAGGGGAGAGAGCTACCTCTGCACATTGTCTTAATTTCATTATCTAGAATTAAAAGGTCGTACAAGAGAAACGTGCCCCGGGCTTCGGATTGATCCGCCCGGGTGTAACATAAATCATCGCCGGACGTGCCCTATCCGGCCGGAACAATACACCAAAGCATATAGGATCCGAGTCATCAGAATGGTTCGAGACTTGATCCGCTGTGTTTTTGAAATCCCAAACTTTCTAAGCGGGTGTGGGTGGATGACCCTAACCATGAGATAGATATCTACCCCCATGCCCCAACGATGAAACTGGGGATATGATATTAGTGACAGTTACGTTATGAAGTGATTCTTTGCTCACCCTGCAGTTGTGTCACCATCTTGTCATAGTTCCTACATGCACAATGACAGTTCCTTTGTCTCATTCGAAACCAGACTATTTTCTTTACAGCCTCGGTTTGGGTACATTCAGATAAATGGAAAGAAATCAAGATGGCTATTTAGAATAACGGCTATAACTCAAGATTGTCTGGCAGAGAAACTGACAGAGCTACTGTATTGTCACATTTTCTTGCATTCCTTCAAAATTATAACTTGCTATAAAAACTACCAGTGAGTATGAACAAGTCCAAAAGAGCAACAGAAATGAATGTCTTTGTTCTACCAGTAACTTGTCCCTTGGTATGGCGAGCACAATTGTACAGACCTGTTTACTTTTTCTCGAGCCATTTATAATGGTATCGACTTCTCTGCTATACTTGCATTCAATTCTTAACCGTTTTTATTATTATTTGTACTCGGATCAAACACAAAGTCCCTCCTGCTGAAAGTTGAGCTCAGCCTCGCTGCAGTTTGTTCCGGAGGTGTTTAGTTCCCTGACTTCCCTATTACTTTTCTTTTGTTTGGTTGGTTTCAAATGGTCGCGCCCTCTGTTGACCATGTCTCGTTGAATTACGCAATAATCCAAGCTTTTTGACTATTGGTTGACTTTCTCTTGTGTCACCAGAGAAGATGCCGGTAACGAGTCCCAAGGTCTTCAATCATTGAGAGCTGAGTGGGAAAGCCTTCCAGGCATTGTCATGGGTAGGGAATCTATGCCCTTTGGATGATAGATCTCAATATCAAGCTGTGTACACTGGTTGAGAGCTAGTGGGCAGCTCCAGAAGAATTAATCAGCAAAAAGCTTCAACTGTGTGCGTTTTCAATAGTCTGACATTTTGGACGAAACATAGATATGGCAAGTTAATATAATAAGATATGGGCTCATGTTTTCTGCAAACAATGTGGTCCAGTTTTCTTCAGATATTAAGCTTCAAATACATGTATATGTTAATGCCAGCTGAGAATCAGTTAAATAGTGCTACATAGTTAGAAACAAAGATAGAAACTGGAATGTTCTATCTATCTGACGGGGTTTGATGCTTGTCACAGTGCTGTGATCTACATGAAATAGCACCTTGCAAGAACTGTTATTTATTATTATTGTTAAGAAAAGAATAGGCAAATTAAGTAGGACTAACACTGGGAGAAGACTATAAAAAGGCATCCAGAAATCGGCATATGATTCGCACTTAGGCGTACAGTCCTCTTCTTCTTTTGTTGTTGTTGAAGCTAAGGCTTCGATTGTAACATAATTCCTTCACCGCAAAGTGATTGTATTCCCGTTCAGGCCACTTGAAAATCAACCCAAATGAGGAACTACAATTTTAGAGAATCTCAGTTCTTACAGCGCATTAAGAACGACGCATACTCACACATTGTACAATGTTTTCAAGACTGTACATGTTTTTCTTCACTAAGCAGACTTCAAGTGTGTCAAGCCTTCAAAAGAGGCAAAAAAGCAAATCAAGAATCCAGCCACTCTCGTCTTGTAGTTTCTCTGATACTCTACTTTCTTCCCTTTCTCCCCAGCCTCCATGGGTTTGGGTTTCATCGTCAGACAAAACACCTGATAGAGGGAAGAGTGAATGCAGGAAAGCTCATTGCTTACATGTTGACAGAGTCTTAGGGTGGTTATTATTGGGAAACTCTCTTTCGTGCTACGAAGGTTATGTTAGATTTGAGAATCAATATGAGGACGTATAGCGTCTCTGGTGAGGAAGTGGACTGAACGTGTCTCTTTGCACGAACTTTTGAATTCGTTGTAATCCAAACTGCAATCTCAACATCAATATTTTCATCGCGACTAAAAAAGACTGATGCGTTATGAGCTGTTCAGCGCTGGTTACGTGAGGAGAGTCAAAAATTGTGACTTGTGTCCGCGTGTGCACGCCTGCATTGAAGGAAACAATGACACAATATCACACAGTTGTACATTTTGAGATAAGGATTTTTACGTTTTTATAGAACACCAGTCCTGTGAATGTTAACGTGATCAAATTATGATAAAGCGACGTCAACAAACAGTCGTCTATTTAACGCCGGCTATTATAACTATTACGTGTGTCATAACTTAAATAACTGCAGCCCAAGACTGTTTTACTTAAAAATTTACTTCAAAAGCAATTTGTAAGGGGGTTTCGCCAGATCTTCTTGTCACATACCCCACGAGATGCGCGTTGTTGGTTTTCGCCATTCACTTTAAACGCAGGAAGTTTTGGTAAAGATGGCGATACCCTTTTCACACAAGGCACGGGGATTTAGCGCCTCTGCTGGTCGGTCCAAAGGGGTGCTTCACACCGTTTGGACCGTCAATAGAAAGTCTACTCGACTACTAAATAAACACTACGGACTGTTTGTCCGTCAGCCCATAAAAATCACTTTTCCCAAGAGTGTGTTTCGCCAGACACGAATATATAACACTTAAACCTCTCATTGATAAACGCAAACAATAAACGCATGTTCACTCCCTTGGTGTTAACTCGCTAGAGTCGGCGAATAAGAGCAGCAACTGTGAGATGTCATCACACCCTACAAAATACCCGCCTCGAAAATTAAAACAAGCCTGGTATAAGACCAGCAAATTATCGCTAAGCCATGCAGCTATTTGCCGACTAGTTAAGCGTGAAATAGAAATCTTCCCCAGAAATCCCTGTGCTTTGCAGGATTCCGGCCAAAATTGATATACCTGGTGCGTGACTTAGGTGGAGTTAAAGACCGGAGTGAGGAGATGTGTGCAAGCAGTCGTAATTATCGACAGCACCCCGGCCACTGCTGGATTATACCGGGGCGTTCGCATCTGTTTTGACCGTCAACATTCCCGCGGCGATGTGGCTAGCTGGGGAAACTAAGACGAAGCAATATACGTTTCACTATCGCCAATCCTATGATCAATTTGCTATAGATTGAAATCTGTCACTAGTATACTGTTACTCTCATTCTCTATTCAACAAAGGTTTGCACTGGCACTCTCACCAAAACTTAAATCTACCGTGAGAAAATGATTTGACCTCAGAGATAAAGCACTTGGTGGTTCTCAAAAAAGGATGATGAAAACGGTTTCATTTGGATCTAGCGGTTTACAACCGCAGAAGATTTCATCAGTTTTGCTTCGTCTTCAAAGGTTCCGAAAATATCGATTTGAAGTTGTGGCTTAAAAGCCAATGTCTGATAATGATTTAAAAAAAGGAACAAAGTATAGACATGAGAGATGTTGGGTGAATAATGCTCTGGCTTTAAGAATCAAGTAACATTGGCTACGGCTTTGGCTATTTGCTGCAACGACAGCGTTGAAGAATTGGACTTGTTGGCTCTTTACAGCCACTTAATTCGGACATGGCCTTCGACAATGCATTTACGCCATTCACGCCATTTCTATGCATCGAAAAATCTAAGATGGTTTAGCCGAAAGTTTAAATTCAAGCAAAGAAATTGCAGGGTGACACGGCATGGGATTCATAAGTAAAAACAGCGCCATCTATTGATCAGTTGAAATAATGGCTGATTTGGCGAACTCTTGCCCCGCAAATATTTTCCTAAAGCAATCTGGACTCAAAATTACGCACCCATCTTGGATATATTGTTTTCAAATCCATTAAAAGGAACAATTTTGTGTTAAATAAAAAAATTTAAAAAGTACTTGTCATGATCCCTAGGCCTAGGTCGTGCAGCAACCATAACCTCATTTTAATTTTGTGTTTGTTTTCATATATTTTATCATTATGAGATTCTGCCCAACCACGGTTAACTTTTTTAAGCGCGGCGAACATTGAAAAACTATCCACCCTAGGTGCCCGAGGCGATTGTGTAGGGACAGGT
Source organism: Pisaster ochraceus (assembly GCA_010994315.2). Classification (NCBI taxonomy): domain Eukaryota; kingdom Metazoa; phylum Echinodermata; class Asteroidea; order Forcipulatida; family Asteriidae; genus Pisaster; species Pisaster ochraceus. The sequence goes on along the minus strand of CM021544.1, from coordinate 12,131,397 downwards.
CGAGGGCGGGAGAAAATGAAGAGGAGACGGGGGTTGTTATCTTGTGCAGTCAGCATGTAATCTGGAAATGGGGTAGGAGGCAAGGATGCAAGGGTGATCGTACTGTAGACAGCTATAGAAAAAGGTGAATCTTAGCGACCTGGATGGTATTCCTGAAGAATCAGTCATTTAGATCAGTTAAACGACTCTCTCTTGTTTCGAGGGAACGAAATAACATTTCGAGGAAGCGAAATAAAGAGCAGGTGGTGTTAATATGTAAACAAAGAGTTTCACTGTTGTTTCTAAGTCAAACGGGGTGATTGTTTCAATCACGACTTGATATTTGAGTTAGGCATGTTTTGATCTGTTGTTCCTTCACTGTACCCACTTGTTGTGTCTGTCTCTTGGTCTACAGACACTGCACTTTTCAATTGATTTAAATCTACGTGCTAAGTGTGTAGCTTTCATTTTGCCAGCGGGTAACCTTTGCTGCCACTTTCTGCCATAGCGCCCCCTCCCCGTGGCATTACATTTTCTGCTTTATAGTGACCGATTCGATTTCAAATGTAAATCGTTTACAAAACACTTTACTCTTGTTCAGTTTGATATCTGACTGCAGTTGCCCTTCATACACACTTGTTTTAAAAAACAAAATAAACACATTCTGAAACCTCAGTGCTTTTCACCTAAAAAATGGATGGAGCCTTACGGGGACACCATGAAATGATGTCCATTCCTTGGTCTTTCACCTTTGTCGTGTTTGTGTAGTTGTAAGGGGGCAACCTAACCCAAACAATGGCTTCATGGTGCCGTAGGAGTATTAATTTTATTCAATTACCTCTAAAATAAGAACAAACGTTACAACAGCAGGTGTCTTGTCAACGGATGTTTGTACAGGTTAAACAAACCTTTATTTATGCACCAAAACATTTTGAAAATGTTCTATTTCATTGTGTTGGTTCTTTGCGAGTTTCAAATGTCACTTTAAAAATTATTTATACGGTCGGTGTGATTTGCATTAAAGCAATTGCGTCATCAGGTGTCATGTGATACACGATAAATCACATGTTTATTTCGACTTGGTGTCTTTTAAGACAGCCTCGTTGACTTTAAAGTCAGTCCAATTGCGTCATACAGTATTGTCTGGCTTCACCGATTAACAAAGTATGCGAAGCAATGGCCGACAGTATCAAATAACCAGCCGGTTTGACTACTGTTGTAGCAGACAGCTACTGTGGGTTTTTGTTGCCATTCATGTCCATACATCGCGCTCCATACATTTTGTCAACTGTAAACTTTCAAAATGTGAAATTTGAAACGTGTCGTCTGCCCACGTGTTTGTTTATGTGGATGTCGCTGCTAAATATGTCCTGGCTGACAGAGCCAATGTCAAATTTTGCAATTGAACAATTCTGTCTCATCCCGTCAATTTAGTATAACTTTGAATTCTTCAGGGGCTGAGTATTAATGGAAAGCCACTTTTGTTTCATGTAGACCTATATATAATGAAGTGAACAGATGTCGCAAACTAATAAGATACTATCCGGAATATTTTCTTCTCCAAACATGACTTTGAGCTCCGAGTGCGACTGCAGTGGCAGTGAATTTCTCAATCTAAACATGGGAGGAGCCCAATCTCTTCGTCAAGGGTTTGATGGTAATGCGGCGCAATCTGCTGCCAACACATGCCATAAAACACTGATATGTCACCCGAATCTTATTAAGGATAAAACCTTCCGAAGGACGGTGCAATTAACACTAACACAAGTGCCATAACCAGGACCTGATCATATACTACACCGGAGAAGAGCTCTAGTCTGCTCTTAAAAAACTCTTCGGTCCGACTTGACTCACTTCCGGTTGTGGGTCTGACCCACAAATGGGTCATGGTGATAAAGAAACTAGTTTTAAAAATGTGATACGTTTTGGGTTCTGCGTAATTTTGACCCATTTGGGTTATTTTGACAAATTTTTGGTCATTTTGACCCATTTTGGGTCATTTTGACCTATTTGGGTCATTTAGACACATTCCGGGCATACTGACTCATAAAAAGGGCCAGACCTGGAAGATTTTGAAGTGTGGTGCACGAGACAACTCGACTTTATGTCTCAATCAGTGTTGTCCAATGTTGTAACCACGTTTAGATGTGAACAGCTTATTTATGGTACTTGTTGTACCATAGACCATCTGGTTTTTCCAGAAGAGTGGGAATTCCACGATGCATCCAATGTACTCATCGGGTTGACGCATCGATCACCTACAGCTTGCATGTAGGTTAAGGTCACACGTTGTCCTATTGAATCTTACAATCAGGCTTTAACGGACAGAAGAAACTGTAGATACAGCTGTCTTAAAGTCTATCTAGTTACCCTGAATATCCAAAAGTCCATGTACAGCAAATCCAGTTCAATATCGAGCATGTTCTATTTTGTTTTATTGGGGCGCCCTCTGCCGGCGTTATTGATTTTGTTGTAGGCACGCCCACTATAATGACGTGCACTTTGGGACAGAATTTCTTGCGAAGGGAACTCCTTGCGCGTGTATGTACATTAATTACGTCTAAATTACATCAATGAAACAGACTGTCAGTTTGTACATACTAACTATACGCCGATTCTTATACGAAGGATAAAGAACGTCGGTATTTTCTTTGCTTTTTTAGCTCGAGGTGTTTGAGATTTCACTCTTAATTTAAGTTCTCCTTCGGGTAAATTGGACAACCTGGTCGCAGAACATGACCAAATAAAGTCACCGCTGACATGTTTTTGCTAGATTTTAGGGGTAACGTTTCTACCTGAACACTCAAATCTGTTTTTTCACAGAGTGTACAATAATTTTATTACGAATGATAAGTCACGTTTCCCCCCATGTGCCAACTCTCTCCAACTTGTTCAAAGAGTTTTGGCAAAGATGTACTCCACCAAATTTGTGAAATGTTCCACTTTTGACGGCTACAGTTACATGTGGGAGTATAGTTCGATACTTTTAATTTTCACACTTAAAACGGGGAAATTCTGGCTAATTTCTGGGTTATAATCTGGAATTAAAATTACATCCCTTAGACTTGTAGAAATTGAATTTATTACAGCAGAGGAGGGGAAAATGTCCGTTTTTTCTGGGTCGAAACACTTAGCCAGCGTTTTCTAATTTGATATAGGGCCTACTAATTAAATGGTTGACGAACAGAGTCAAAGAATGGGAACAAAAATGATTGACTTGGGTGCGAAGACTTCTGGTAAATGTGCTTTCCGTTGGCTTTACTCAGACAAAAAAAAAATCATCAGGAATTCATCAGTGCAACAATGACATTTGCGTTTCAAGATTTCAAAAATTCGTAATGAAATTCTTTCTACAGCCAATTCAGTTCATTTGGCATTTTTACTTTGGTGTGAAGAGACGCCACGAAATGAGAAAAGAATCCCTTTTCTTAATCAAGACATTGGATGTTTTCGCATTTATATTTTTAGAGATAGTCTCGTAACAACAAACAGCTATTTTGGAACGTGGAGGCAGACAAATTTCACTCACTATTTGTGAAATGTCTGACTTAAAGATCAATCCAATTTAAACTCATGTTTGTTTTTAATCTGAGCGTCTTGTAACGTAGACTATGTTGTTTGGTTAACCAAAGCGAATACTGCCGAAAATACCTGGTGAGCATGGCCTGTGCCAACAGGGAGGTTATTCACACACCATGAACGCGGGCAGAAATCAATTTTCCTATGCAGGGTATAGTCTTGCGTCGAGGCGAATCTTTGAATTATGCTAATTTCTCCGCTCTGTTTAATATCATTTGAAACAAACCAAAACTGAAATCTAATTGACTTTAGATTGGGTATTTGCTATAGCCGTCGGGGAGGGTTCAAGACATTGCTTAAGGCTCGGATGGACTGTGAGTCGACGGCTGTTTAAATCAAAATTGTTGTGTTCATGCAAGTAAACAACATCCTGACTGATTGGGTAGACGGTAAAATCAATTCAGTTAACCAATCATCGAGAAATTTCTTCAGATGTGGAACTGTTGAATCCATGATTTCAGCTGCAACTTTTTCAAGTGGAAAGTCTGGTTGTTATGACAAGGGTTTGGATGTTTGTATGCAAACTCGTCTGGTCGTTCAGGTGAGTTTTCATTTACGTATGCCTGACGTCATTATTTCAGCTCTCCATGGGCAAAAACTGAAACTCGTTTGTGCGTTGATCTGTATCTAATTTCTGACTACTGATAACGCCGTCGGGATATGCCAAATTGTATACCCTGACCAGGGTAGTTTAAACTTCACACCCGTTTACGACACGCCACTAATTTGAGCCACCTTCATCGGTTCGTCAACCCACTATACCTTGGTAAAGTCAGACTTGAGTTGGGGAATATTCTTTCCGGGCAGGCCAAACTTAAGTTGAGATCAGCAAAGGATTGCCAACCTACTGATGACTGTTTCTGTTCTAAATCTAAGTACAGTCAAATCTCGTTTTAAATCATTTTCTGACACTGGTACGTAAACCTACCCCCAGTCGTAAATGCCTCGGGGACATTAAAAAATATGTCTTTATCACTCAGCCGTTTCAAATGTCTGGTACCTAATGTCCCTCAGGGTACTCTAATATCACATGTTACCTTGCTGTAACATAAAACTGCTATTTTGTGTAATCGGCCGAGTCGCTGGCCATCTCGACTGGTGATCGGACGGTCGTTTGCGACAGGCCAACGACTGGTAAACTTAGTTTTCTACATTAAGACTCTGCTCTAATTTGCCGTTAGTAATCAGACTGACATACTTCTAGGCCCGCCTGCTTATTTTACGTCTTAAATCATGATTATCCATGGGGGAATATATTGACTGGGTTTCTTTAGATAGAGTTAATGATACGTGAATACCAGGTTGATTGGGTTTGTAAGGATTCCTGAGGTCTCACGGACTTTCGAATGGCCCTTCTAATGGATTAAGAAAATACTGCGTGTAGTCTTAGGGAAATGAACTAAGAAGTTCCCCTCCGGGATGATGTCAATTCAGCGGAGATGTGGCCTTATGGACACGGGGGGAGAGAACCAATTGCTCGGTATCTCGAGAATTGACCGACAACGGGCAGACAGGGTCATGTTTTTATGATGAGTTTAGGCCTGTAGTTCGCTCATGCCTGTCCTTTCGTCGTCATAGTTTGTTAGCTTTGCTTTGATGCAATTTCCTTCACACTTTCTTTTCACACCAGATCAGTTTACCCTATATAACTGATGTGAGGAAATGTGTACCCCATTTTATCACACTGCTCTGACCCTGGTGGAAAGGATCAGACTGTATGGACTTCCGAGTCCATAAAGTGTGTAGTTCCCGTGATTAGTGTAATTATAATTATGACGTCTCGTATTGACCTCTTTGCATGTTTATCTCTTTGCTATAGACCATTCATGCTGCCACCATCTTGGTCGTATTCCTTGTTA
>CM021544.1:12046264-12059275 GCA_010994315.2 Pisaster ochraceus | reverse complement strand
AATGTACTTGCACAGCACCATTCCCATGTCAGATTCAACAGAAATGCATTCATTTTGCATCGAATCAACATGATCAACAAACTTCACTACCTATCCCCATCATGTAGGCCTCACAAATTTCACTAGCTTTTTAACTTGACTTCAAGCACAACAAAAAAGAGAGACAGGCACTCACAACAGAAGGAATGGGTTCTCCATTTAATTGGGACTCCTCCTTTCTTGCACAATTCTGCATAGTTGCTGACTGCAGTACATAAACACTCGCAGTCACCACCTCGATCACATGCACAGCTGTCAAACACACACCTTTCATAGTAAATATCTGGGTCCACCTTGAATAAGATAGAATCGTCAGAATGCTAATCAATTATCTTAGAGATTATTCAGTTCAAATCAATACGTATTTCTATTTTGATATTTATTTTGTATCCTATAACAGTTCTTCCCTGGCACACCACAAGAAAAAGAAGTACATTGTGTATACTAGGTGATATATAGACAAATACATGTATATCAAGGACGAGAATGTATAAAAATGAAAAATCTTGAAAATTGGATATCAATTTTCATCCTGTTGTGGAAATGAAGCTTTCTGAATGTACAGAATGTTATATTTTAGAGGTTTATGGACTGTCTATATCATTTCAAATAGCTATCTGAAAGTCTGGTCACAACAAGGGCCTAGTCTTTTCATCTCTGTGATGGCAAGATTGCAGGGAAATCAGTGGAAAATCCTGAAATCAGCAAAAAATCCGGACAAATCACATGCATGTTAATAAATATAGCATGTACAAAACTACATACAAAATACAAGAATATAAAAAGTTATAACAAACCGGCAGAGAGTGGTAAGATGGAAAAGGTCACCATCATTTCTAAAGAACCATCCTACCACAGTGAAAGGGGAAGGGATGGGGTTGGAGGAAGGGGAAAGGGGAAAGAGGGGCGGGAGGAGGTAAACTGATGTAAAGAAAGGGACAAAAAGAAGGACTTTGAATACTGGCAGTTAGCATAACCGCAGTTAGAAACCCAAGAGCAAACGTTGACAGATTGACGAATGAAATTTTATACCTTTCGTTTTGAGAAAAAAAAAAAATTATTACAAGATATCATAGAAATAAGATGAAATAATAAATATTCACAAATGAAGGGGAATTGATTAATCTGTGTAGATCAGTATTAATCGGAGGCAGTCCGACTCAGACAAGGCTTGTAGAAGACGGCCGAAATAGACAAACCACGAACATGGAAACAAGAAAAACAGGTAACACATACAAACACACACCGACTTTGGTTGCACTCAGAAGTACAGGTAAAGGGTTAACTTAAGAGGCTATTCAAATTGGAAGTGTGGAGTAGGGGAGGAGAAACTGTCAATTATGCAACTTTCTTAAAATGGGTCAAACTTGGAAATGGTAGACACAAACTGCGTCCACTTCTTGGAAGTTCTTCAGTTACAAAGTTAGAAACTATATTAGTACAAACTTTGAAAGAACAGGGCAAATGTCACCCAGAAATTAACAAGGAAGCAGAAAGCCTGGTTCATATTTTTACTCAAATTGCAAAAGGGAAGCGAACTTCCCTGCGTCACAATTAGAAAACAGTGCAAACAACATTGTTTGCGGCACGTTATTCGCTTCGCGTTCGCTTTCGCATGAAGTATGAACAGGGCTTAACACAAAGAATGGGTTGAAACATACCACGTGGTGGCAGGGTTCGAAGACGCCATTTACATCCAAGATAATGGAGCACTTGGAACGTGACCAAACTTCCCGTTGGGGTTGTTCCTCACAGGGATCTTCACAGTCAGAACAGGGCATCTCACAATTATCCGATGTCTTCCAACTATGCCCAAATAAACGAGGAGTTGCTTCGATATCTCCAGATCTGGTTTGAAAATCATCTTCGGCATCACCATTGAAATTACCACACAGACCACACACTTCTCCTTGGAAGCTTGGGTTAAGTGTTACATAAACACTCGTCATCTTGTCCCATCTCAGTTTGATGCCTGTGTGTGATAAGGAATCTTAAATATTCAGAGTCCTGGAAACACCATCCAAGATAGTTTATCCTGCCGCAAAACTTTACGCAACTGTGGAAGTCCACTTCCACAAGATTTCTTGTGCTAGTGGTGCAAAACTTAAGCAATAAATGTTGTGCAAGTGGACTAACGCAGTTGCGTAAATTTCGTGAAATTGGTGGCAGGATCTTTCTAAGTCAAATGTCATTGCCACAGTAAAAAAAGGATTTCCAGTGGATTTACAAAACCCATTTTTAAAAACTTTTAACCATCATTAGATAATTCCTTTAAAAAACCATTTTGATTAAAAAAGATTTGTCTCGCTCACCATGCGCGGTAGCAATAATAATGTTGACAGGAGTCGACCAGATTCTGTATTTAGCTTGTGTTACAGCTGAAGAGGGTGGAGTGACGACAGGATCTGAACCCCGAACCAAGACGATTGTTACATCCATTAAGGTGAATGTGACAGTCTTCGTACAGGTGAATCCACCTGATCCACAGATAATGTTCTCAACAACCACCTTGAAAGTATAAGAAGAACTCCCTCCGTATGAGTTACTGAAGTAACAATCATCAGTTGTTAATACGTAACTGCAGGCTCCTTTGATAATAAAACACACAGAATAATACATTTAAAAATACAAATAGCCATTTTAAAGTGTAGACTTTTAAAAGGTGACTCCAAAGTCAAATTCAGTTTTGTTAATTCTTATTTTGTATGTTAAATTTCTATACGTTCACTTATTTATTTACTTTATGTACTTAAATATTTTTTTTTAATTCACACTTATTACTGATTATTTTTCTAGGACCTACTTACTTATTTGTTTGTTTTCTATTGCTTACTTTGTTTGCTTTTGTCTGGTTTACTTCTTTCTTCATCGTCTTTTTTTGTAATTCCATGTTATTAATTCTTCTTCATTTGTAATTGTGTTTTGTTTGTTTTGGCCAAATAAATAATAATAATAATAATAATAATAATGACATAAAGTTTCAAATTTTGCTCTGGAAGATTATCAAATAAAATTACACCATTTTACTGTGAGGTTAGAGACTTGTAATAATTTCTATTTTCATATCTGTTGGAAAATGAATGGATCTCAAATCTGAATTTGACCTTGAACTCCCTTTTTAGCCTCATATTTCCATCAAGAGAATTTCAAAGGCCAATGATAATAAAAACATTGTATTTCCATGCAGTGGTTTCATAGCATAGAGCTGTCAGTCTACAGTCCTGACATAATTGCTTTGCATTTTGAAGTTCGTTAGAGGTGCATCCAGGTTTGCATACAAACTTCAGAAACTTGAAGTTTTGTAGGACGTTTGGACACCATTCTTTTCTGTACATTGTAGAATCCAATACTGAAGGGGACCAGGTTCGCTCAGTGGATTTTTTTCCCTGCCTTTCACCTCTGTGGACCCCGATTCAAATTCCACCTCTGACTAGAGCCTTGCATGTTGATTGACCAGAGCGGGAATGGAACCAATGACCTCTGAATTAACTTGCCAGCGCTCTACCAACTGAGCTATCTAGCCCTAGCCCTAATGTTGGCAGTCTCACTATTTTGTCAATATCTTTGTTTGGGGGGTGCCAGTCAGAAATCAAACAACCTGTAACTGCCGTATGGCCGGGAATCACACCCAAGTTTATGATACAATCTGGGAAGTGGCAGCCAGGGGATCACAACAAGGGGATGGGGCTTTTTTATTTCAAACATCAAGTAACAAAACCACAAAGGAAACTAAATTTTGAATAATTTTTTGGATGAACAAAGAAAAATTTACAAGAGCAGGATTTGAACCAACGTCCTCTGGTAACATACCGGCACTCTACCAACTGAGCTTTCTGCATATGCATCAGCTTAAACGCAAAGACAGAGTCTCTGGAAACTAGAGATGTCTGTTGACATGTCCGCACCAAGGAGGATTCACAAAAGTATGTACATGGAGAATCAAGATTCAAAACTCTATAACTCTGTGAATCATGGGCTCAAATACACAAACAGATTTGATCAAGTAACTTTATTTCCATCCAAGGTTTTTTCGAACGCTGCTCTCAGAACTTACCCTGAAAATCATATCTCCGACTATCAAAGGTTTCATAATGGGGATCTCCGTATCCAGAGCAAGTAGCTGCAAAAGAAAAATATCAACAACAAAATAATTACAATAGTATTTTAAAGCACATTGAGGCTGAGCTGTTCAGAACAACGGTGTCAAGTTCTGATCACGGAGTCATCAGGATGTGGGTTTAAATCCTGGTCATGCTTATTGTCATTCATTCTTTCCTTTCATCAGTTTTATCCATCTGCCTTTTGTTTATTGTAAACTTTATTGTTTTTGTCTGTACCATTGGAATCAAAGCCAGTTTTAATTTCCCCAGTGTGGGATAATAAAGTTTTTATCTTATCTTATCTTATCTTATCTTATCTTATCTTATCTTCTCTTAACTTATCTTATCTTCTCTTATCTTATCTCATCTTATCTTATCAAGTGTCTTTGATCACTTGACCATAAATGCTTCTCCTCACCCAGAAGTAAATAGATAGGGATTGTTGATGAGAATGTGAAATTTGCTGTGAACCCATTTGGTGCTCCACACCCCTAATGAGTTGAGATAAGTTGAAAAGGGCAGTTGGATTGGTGTAGTGGTATCTTTCCTCGCCTTCCACCTCTGGGACCCCGGTTCGAAAATGTGGATTGGTTTTTCAGTCCCTAACTGACTGCATGAGTTAGTACTTAAAATGTTAATAAAACTTACCTTGGCATTTATTTTGTCCACATTCCAGAACGGAGTTGGGCCTGCACACGCTGCAGTATCAAAGTCAAATTTAAATTGAATCAAGCACTTAAAGACAAAGTTAGGGATTGAAAACATTTGCAAAGAAAATTGTTTATATTCAATTGAGTTTCCCCAAATGAAATAAACTAATCAATTCTGTAAGTTAATTTCAAGGGACAGGCTATTATCACCTTTAGCTGACCCTTTTCAGTGGTTCTCATGTTAACTGATGAGAGCATAGTCAACAATACACTAACACAATGAATTTATGACATCCCCCAAACTATATTGCTATATCTGAACCGTCCCTCAACTATTTTTTGCATAACTGATCAAAATAAATGTAGAGAGGTAACTAAAATGTAGCACATGATCTCTTTTCAATCCACTATTGAGACAGTCTAGAGCCCCTATTCCCCCGAGGGCACGATGGCCAGCCCTATGTGAAAAAATAGAGCACATCAGCATCCCATATCCAACTCGGTCAACCATATTCCAGTGTGATTATCTTCAAGCAAACTTGACTCGTAGCTAAAAATAGTGCAATACTTGGAGTGAGAACACGGTTTGACATGGGCCTTGCAATATATATTTTAATATAACACCCAAGTAGATCCTTGTCACTTGATTGGACGATTGGAGGTCACACGGCATTCATTATTCGCACCATTTCATGTCTACGTAATTAAGCTTGAATTTTGGTACAATTCAAAGTGGTTTTTTTTGTGCCATCCTCTACACATAACTGCAGGCCGGACAACCGATGTCTGCATTCAAAGACTGGTTGATCGCAGCGGGTCGCACTGCTAAAAACTTTATGCAGAATCATTAAAAATACAGTTTAAAGTTAACGCGTGGCTTCAGTGTGTTCGCTGAAAATGTGGTGCTTTGCAGCGTTCGACGATTATCATCGCACAGCCGACTACAAACTGGCCTTTCACAGCTGTACATAACAGCCTTGTAGTGGATGCGGCATTATGTTGTTTATTTTGTAAAAAATAAATAAATAAACTTACCACCAGTTGCAGTTTTTCCTGAAGGAATCACCAATCTGATAACTCTGACCATTATAGTAGCATGGGCACGTAGCTGGGTCAATGCATGCCAGCTCAAGTCCACCAGGTGCTTTTATCCAGCTTGGATTAAGCACCAAACCATCCGGACATCGGCATCCACGTTTTCCTTTCCCAGTGTCCCAACCGATTTGAAAATTTTCACAAGTGCGCTCACATGCAGCACACTGCAGGTATTCTTTGTTTGATGGGCATTCTTCATCACGATCCTGTGATCTTGAACCTCCTGAAGCTATTTGTTACAAAAATTAATCAGAAAACAGATAGGGCCGCATTGATTGTTAGCATTATTGAATACCTATATGAGCACCAAAAATGAGAAAAAGCAAGTCGAACAAAGAATATAGCTGAATTTGTTTATATCAAATCTTCTTTTGAAATTCTTTTTATACATATTCTTAAATAAAAACACTCATAGAGACTTGTTATAAATATAAATAATTTGTTAAAATTAATATTGAAACATGTTGTACCAGCCTCAACAATTCAACTTTTCTTAATATCCTTTAATGATAAACGTTATAGCTTATGATTTACGTCAACCATAGTGTTAGCCAGAGAGGTGTCTGGGTGTCTTTTGGACACCCTGTTTTAAATGTGGACACCCTGTTTTATTCTGTCATTTACATGTAAATGTATTGTAAGTGAACAATTTGGACACCCAGTTTTTAAATGTCCAGCAAATTTGGACACCCTTTTACCAAATCCTGGCTTAAACCTTGACGTCAACTTACCAAGACAGACCTCATCGGTGCAGGTCACTAGCCCTCCTCTACAAGCACTGCAGATAAGACATTGTTCAGAGAAATTGTTGGGTAAACATCTTGATTATTACTTTATGTAAATGTCGTATTGTTTTCTCGATTATTTTCTATTGCAAGGATGATTTTGTATTAGTAGTTTTCCCCCAATAATTGTTTACAGGTCAACAGGTGGCCCATATCCTCTGTTATGCAAGGCTCACTTCCATTTCTTAGTACACACACCACACATATTTTTAGGCTACAGGTGTATGACCTCAAGGTCTCCAGTGCTGACTATCAGCTACTCTTGTGCTTGGAAATGATGTCACTAATCTTACGTCATTTCTCTGTGACTTAATTTCTAAATTAAGACTTCCCCCACCACCAAAATCCTCGAAGCGCAATGATCGCTCATTTGAATTGCGCTATATAAGAGTCGTCGGTACTATTACAATTATTATTGAGCCCTGACTGTGAGATCATATGCTAACCAAAACAAAGAAGCAATCAACCAAAAACCATTTGTTATTTATTATAGGATACTTACCAATTATTACATGGACTTCTCCATGTTTCCCCACTTTGGTAAGTCACTCCGTCGACAACACAAGGACAGTTAGAAATTGGCATACAGGAATCTGATCTATCACTTTCAACCTAATAAAAAGACAAAAAAATGGTGCGTCATGGCTGATTGGTCCACTGCATGTGACTTCTGATGAGGAAATCATTGGAGTGTGGGTTCGATTCCCGGTCATGACATTTGTGTCCTTGAGCAAGGTACCTAACCATAATTGCCCCCAATTGATGTCCATGCTCCCCAATGTTAAATCTGGACTTTTGAGATTAAAAATTACAAGAGTTAAATGTAACAAAATATATGCTTTATTGTGAAAATTGAAACGTTTTAATAGCTATATAGTTCCATTTGAGTGCAGGCGATGTATTTGATTTTTACACTCACATCAGATTATCTTACATGTCTTATAAAAAATAGTAAATGGTATAACAGGAGTGCTGAGAGAGGGCTTGTTTAAGAGAAAGGCAAACGGCAACTACCCTTTTAACTGGCAAGAAGTGCCCCCCCTAGAATGAATAGTGCATCCCTTGTGTCCCCTAAACATGTTAACTCCTCCCCCCTGAGTTTCAGCGCTTATTTTAACATCAAGCTTATTGACACTAGATGCAATTCCCACTGAAATGAAAATTTTGAACTAAACACTTCCCGGTTGTCAATTTTGGTTCACGTACACCTATGACCGGCCGGCAACCGTAATTACCTCTCCATCAGGACACTGGCAACCTTGAACACATCTCTCCTGACAGCCCTTTTTGTTAACGTCACTGCAAGTTACATTACAGAATGATCCGCATTCTTTGTACACCCTTCCCTCTGGGCAGCTAACAGCTGTAATGGTAAAGGTACATTCATAAATACCCTAGTTAGTTTAGGCAGTCCTATTGGTTGGAAGGTGGTCACATGACCAACTAATAATTTGTTTTACACAGCTGGTAAACACATAACTGGAGCTGTGAATGTACATTCAGAGCTCTAATAGACTGTTATCTGTGTGAGCGTGTCTATCCATTCAAACCGAGGACTTTAACAAAAGGGATCCGGGTGTTTGACAGAGCGAGGACGTCCTCGCTTCATTTTCGTGTACAAACCCAATGGGGACGTTGCCCAAAAAGACTATGTCCAAACAATGGGAGAACAAAGAGAAGTCCTCGGTAAGCGGGATTTACAAACATGTGTGTGTGTGTGTGTGTTAAGTCATTTTTTGATCATCAATGTGAAGTTTTCCTCCCTACAATTTTTTGTTCCAGTTTGTTCCAAAAGCCACCCCCTCTTTTTTAAGTGTTTTTCCAACCGCTGGGGATGCTCTGCATGGTTCCCAGCAAAGACCCACAAAAATGAAAAGTGAAATCAATGCCGAAGTACCAGTGCCTCAGAAAACCAGTGTAAAACTGTATTGTGATGTAAAATACATCGCAACACAGACTGGATGAAGGTTGTTTGAATCGTCATTTCTCTGTAATGTGCTGTTTTAATTTCTAGGCACTTTTTTGTAAAATTCAAATTTGTTTTGCCCTTCATGAAACTGATAAAAAAATGTTTTTTTCACATTGTGAAAACACTAAAGTCTATTATCAAACTTTACTCATTTATGTGTAATCAATACACACTCGATTACCTTTGTATAAAAGAACAACAATATTATTTCGTTCAACTTGATCTTTAATCCTCACTAATGACTACTAATCTCTAAAGAATAATTGATAGCAAACTCACGACACAAGTTGTCATCTCTCCAATTGAAAGGGACGCCTTGGTTGGCGCACTCCAATGCATAAGCTGCAAACATCTCGCACTCATTGCTTTGTATGAAAATGTTACACCTGTAGTCTACATCCTGCTTACAGCTTTCATAGTACGGTGTCACATCGACCTTCATTCCACAAAGGTCAAATGGAGCCCTTTTAAGTCTTTTGCAAATCGTTGACGCTTCTTTTCGGCAAAAGTACATGGAAGGTTGTTTGGTATCCTCAACGCAGGAGGCATTTGTGTTCCATGCGGGGGTAAAGTCTGACAGAGAGGCCACTTCTGAGGAACTGGCTGGCAGCTGGAAATCATCCCTCTGCATTTTGTTGTAGTTTCCACAAAGACCATGAATCTATAAATAAGTGATTCACTAATTGTCACAATACAGCTCTCTTTTGATTCTAAATCATGTTTTCAATTGAGGAAAACTACATTCAGTGCATCAGTGAAAAATACATGACATTTGACCAGAGGAAAAAATATAGGACACCACTATCAAGTTCAAGGGCTTACCTACATAGTAAGGAAAAATAAAATGTGATTTCGATTTGGAAGAATCACTTACTCCATTTTATTAAAGTAATTTATCTTCTGACCACTCCTCATGGTCATTCATTGTTGCCCTCTACTGGAGGGCCACAAGCCAGGTGGCCAGACATGCCAGAAGGGCACAAACCTATGCGCTGTAGTTGCAAATGCCCTCCAAGCATTTTTGGTGCAAGAAGCTCATAGCCATTTTAGTAGCTTGTTTACGGTATGGCCCTTCTCATTAATGGAAAGCTCCATTAAAGAGAGAATGAAGCATCCTTTTTATCTGACAACTAACAACTGGTATCTCCATGTAATTCCTTTTCCAAACAGTGGACTTCATTGGATCATGCACAAACCAGTAGGGCTACTGACTGCCCTAGGCAGATTAACTGCTCATCCATTAAGTTTAATGACCCAAGTAATTCATTGTAAACACACCAATCTGTGAATAAGATGTATAGTTTCTGAGTTTTTGTAGCAAAACTCGGAAATGTTTAATAGAGCTTTCCTGTAATGTGTTTATGACTAATCAAATTGGCCACCCTATAAACGATGGTTCTCCATCAAAATAGTCTAACTGCTTGACAATATATTTTATTTTAGCCATAATTTTAGTCGATAATTCAGACATGGCCGAAGATTACCTTGCCGAGCATTTCTTCTTGGACTGTAAGGTAGATGCCATACCCTGTGCTCCACAAGATCTCAATACCATGGTTGGGTAAAACTACGTGGCTGACCATGGAAGATAAGCGGGTTGCTGTGACCGTGTTATTGCCGTCGATAATGGAATATGGAAGTTTCATGCCTTGTTCTTCCTGGTCGTTTTTTGTGACCAATAATTCATCAACACTTCTTATTCTGCATCAAAAAATGTTAAAATGTTACTGGACGGTGAAAGTAAAACAAGTCACACCGAAATTTATGAGCAAGTCAAGGCAGAGCCTGTCACTGCACTGGTGTGTCTGATCAGTAGAGTGTGGGTTTGAGTCCTGGTCTTCACACTTGTGTCCTTCAGCAAGACACCAATGCGATCGCCTTCGGTTGAGACATAAAGCTGTGCATCATGTGCATTGTGTAATGCACATAAAAGAGCCCAGTTACATTTATCGCTTGATAGAAGATGTTCTTAGACAGTTAGAAGTGGCTGCGGAATGTACCACAGCACCTTGTAAACCCTTACAGGTGCAACATAAATCAGTCTCATTTTTCAAAAAACTCAAAATTCTGCCTTAAAAATGGTTGAGTATGTCTTGAGTACCTTATGGGAAGTGAGCTATACAAACTCCGGTAATATTAATATTATAATCATAAGGAACATGACTGGTTTGCTCCATTAGAAAATTTGGGCTGTTTTATACTGCACTTTTCCTTCCGAGGCCTTCCCCAGGGCATTAATAAGCAAACAAAGTCCCAATGGAGCTAATCCTGATGACATCTAACAATTAAGCTCCACTGGACTGGAAAGTGATCATTGTCCAATGTACAGAGTAAATCCAGGGAAATGGGGTTGGTGCAACAAAGGATTTCTCAGCTGTTTCTCTATCAATATTTTTCAGTTCAAAGTGGTATCAACTTCGCATTACATATTAATATTCTTCAGTCTCTAATAACCAATACAAATGTTGTGTATTACTACCAACAACTTTAGTTCATTCAGGCAGGCCATTCTTATCAGGGCCCAATTTCATGGCTGTACTTACGGCCGAAGTCTGCGCTTGTGATCCCCATTCTCCGCTTACTGTGCAAGCGCCGAATTAAGTTCTGCACTAGCTGTGGTAGCGAAGAATGCCTAATAACGCGCACAGGCAAACATTCCCTGATAACCCGAAAAATACGATTGATATAAGCACAGAATTCCCTGCTTCCATAAGTGCCAATTCTTTATTTGTTTATTTGCATTAATTCTGGTTGTGAAGCAAAGGGCTCTCAGAAAAGCGAACTTAATCACTGTACTAGCCGAGAGAAGACAAGGAAGCAAGTTTCAGTTTTAGATGTGGGAGGAAAACCCTAGAGAATTATTCAAGGGAAACCCACACAATCAGGCAGGGACTGAGAACCCAATCCACATAGTGCCCCCGGTGGGATTTGAACCGGGGTCCCAGAGTTGAAAGGCAAGGCAAGATACCACTACGCCAACCTGACCGCTTATGGTAAGCTGAGCATGAAATTGGGCCCAGGTTGTTTGTATGATTAGTGCTGATAAGAATAAATTTTTCTTGGGGCAATCAGACTTGAAACTGCAGTTTGTAAACCTGAATGAAGCATGCACTCACTCAGGTTGTTGGCTAATGAGAAAAACTCGTTATGAAGTTTCCAATGCTCGTAGGAACTCACCTATACTCACTACCGTCTGGTGTTATTATGCTTACAAATGGATCACAAACTGGTGAAGAACAATCTCTCTTATCGATCATGATGGTAAATGGTGGACCATCTTCACCAACGCGCTGACCGAGTATGTATGGACATTTCCAATTGAAATTAAAATGGGTACCGTCAAAAGTACGGAAGCTGTTTCCGGACACGACTGAGCAAGTTGCTGGGCATGGTAAGGGGGTACATTCGGCAAGCTTTCCTTCCATACAAACACTGAGAGAAAAAAAGACAAATGGCTAACTCACTTTTACAATACCAATAAATTATTTGATGCTATTTTGAGTTTCTGTTTGGGTTAAGTTCAGAGGTAATATTTTGTTGGGGTAAGAGCTACAAGAGACCATCTAAGCCTCTCTGTTGTGCCCGTTCACAATTGTTCTTTGTTCAACCCCAAATCATCTAAAGATTTACCCAGTCAGTTTTCTTTGTGGTTTATAGCTTGATATTTGAAATAAAGTAGTCACATCCCCTTAAGTTGATCCCCTTGGCTGCCGTTCCCAGGTTGTATCGTAAACTTGGGTGTGATTCCTGGTAACACAACAGTTACATGTTGTTTGAATTCGGACTAGCACCCCCAAACAAAGACATTGACAAAATAGGGAACCTCGCTGTAGCCATATCGTTATTCCCATGAACAGAATGTTTCAGAAGAAAGAGTTAATTGAATGAAAAATTATCACCAAATAAATATATAAATAAACAAATAAATATAAAAAAATTGTAAGTTTGTTAAATAATTGCAACGAAAAAAAATATATATAAATAAATAAATAAGTATAAAAAAAATTGTAAGTTTGTTAAATAATCGCAACAGAAGGAAGTGATAGACAACCAACACCCATTTCCGGGGACCTGTGTTACTGGTGCTTGTGTGAAGGGGCCTTAAATCACATAACTGAGTTACAAAATGATTGCGTTGAGATGGCAAAATAGAATAACTACGCACCAAAACCTGCATTTTTCCTTTATGAGTGACCCTGATGGGAATAAGACTTCAGCTTGTGAACACGGACATCTTTCCTTTGGAACACATTCAGCTTTATCAAAATAAGTACCTTGACAAAGACACACACAAAAATAATTTGTTTATAATAGCCACTTGATAATGATGAATGGCAAAAATGCATTAAACAAAGAAGAACACAAAATAATAT
>CM021544.1:12029177-12045264 GCA_010994315.2 Pisaster ochraceus | reverse complement strand
CTGAGCATACAGTGCTTAATACACATCGGTGTAAGGGAAAAACCAAATTAAAAGGACAGAATTAGTTGTATCACTATTATGGTGAGATCCACCTATTTAGGGAATAACCAACTTTCATAACTTTCATGGAGGCAATGGAGGTAAATGTCTGTATGCTGCTAGTCATTGCCTTGGTGCCCATTGAACCGTTACCCAGTTGGAATTGCAAGTTCCTTCATAAACTCGCCCTTCACAAAAGAAGAAAAACATAACTGTCTTGACAAAGACTGCAAAGTGGGGACCACTGAAGCATACCTTCTGGACAATGGCAACCAGGGATGCATGACTGTTCTTGATCTTCGCTGTAGTAGAGGTTCTCACAGGTCCTAGGGTTGGCCGATCCACATTCATTGTATACCATGCCTCGGTCGCAAGAAACGTCTGTGAAGAATAACAAAACAAATGTCTGCCCTCAAAGAAGGAAAATGTTTTGAGTAAAGATTGATACTCGTCTAGAGTCAGCCATGTTTTAATAATCATGTTTACTTTGTGTGCATCGTCGGTTCATACATATGGTGCTCCTGGTGATTTTACACTTGAACCTAATATCATTTTCAAGAAACAGCATTTTGTCTCAGGGTATTCTATCCAATCAGGTCCCTATAACATGGCTCTGCTTAATGCCAATTTCTGCACTTGCGATCATTATTTTTCATGGCAAGGCCCACATTTCTATGCTAGCTATGACACAAATGCTTTATAACATGGAGTACCAAATGCGCACAAGCAAAAACTCCCTGCTAACCTGTAAAATATGCTGACGTAAGTACCAATTCTTTGCTTAATACAGTAAGCAAGGAATTCCCAGCTTCCATAAGCGCTGACTCTTTGCTATTTAAGGAATTCCTTGCTTCAATAAGCGCCGATTCTTTGCTTACAATAAGCAAGGAATTCCCTGCTAAGCCATGAAATTGGGCCCTGGTCTTCACCGATGTCTATTTGAGTTTGTCATAATGTAATTTAACTGTAAATATTCTGTACATGTTTTGTTACCCCCGTTATGGAATAAACGTTTTTCGAACTGATTGAAATGTGTTGCAAAATTTTGTCCCCTTTTTTTTACTTTGACCAATAACCAATGACAAATTATTGCAATCAAAAATGGCATACACTAATTTAGAATGAATAGTGTTTGACTGCGACCTGTCTGTTTATTATTTTGCTTATATTTTAAATATAAATTGATATAAACTTACGACAAAAATTGTCTGACCTCCATTTTACCACTATGCCGCGGCGTGCACATGATTTTGAGTACAATGAGTACAAATCACACAAATCACAACGCGAGCTGTTCAAGACACACATTGATATGGTGAACCAGCAAGAAATGTAAAACGGCTCGATCAGAACCTTGGTGCGGCATTCCTTGAACCGTGAATCCAACGCAAAATCCGTACAAATTCTAAGGACGTCCTTCTGTTGGGCATTCGTGAGATAAGCAAACGGGTTGA
Organism: Pisaster ochraceus; assembly: GCA_010994315.2. Classification (NCBI taxonomy): domain Eukaryota; kingdom Metazoa; phylum Echinodermata; class Asteroidea; order Forcipulatida; family Asteriidae; genus Pisaster; species Pisaster ochraceus. The sequence goes on along the minus strand of CM021544.1, from coordinate 12,043,771 downwards.
GGTACTCGTGCCCAGGTGGAGTGCATTGACCCAACCTAAACGGATCATCAGAGTCTTGCATGACAGTGTTGATGAGGTCATTGTGCGGTTCGTTGTCGTAGTTACCACACAATCCACTAATCCTGGTTTCTCCTTCGTTGGAGACTCTGAAAAGACTTGACACTGCTATGACCACACGGTTCTGACCATCAAAGCATATGCGGGTGTCTGTATAATTATGAAAATTAAAACAATATTAGTAATAATAATAATGTAAACAATATCAAAAGACAAAAACAAGCAAATTTAAAGAAAAGTACAGAAAAAAAAAAACACCTCACTCTCGGAAGTCTGGTAGTCAAAATTATCATTACTCAGATCAAAGACATCTTGGAAAAGATTAAGGAAATGAAATGGAGATGGGCAGGACACTTATCAAGAAGAAAAACAACAGGAGGACCAAGAAACTAACCGAATGGCAACCTAGCAATGGAAAAGGAAGAAGAGGAAGACAGAAGATAAGATGTAGAGAGGAAATCCAAACATATACAAACACAACAACTTGGACCAGAACAGGAGAAGAGAATGTAAATTGCATGAGGATGGTTTCAACCAGCGGTGGACGAACACAGCCTGATGATGAAGATGATGATGATGATGGTGATAAGACCGTGGTGAGACTGTTTTTTTGCAAGAAATGCCCGACAATAAACAATGGATCGTTCACATGAGAAAAAGGAAAAGGTTCCTTGGGTAACTTTTGGGCGTGGGTCGGTACCTACTACAGAATTTTGCAATGTTTGAGAAAATTTCGCTACGAATGTAGAACATTAAAAAAATTGCTGTCCTTTTCACATAAAGCTCATTTTGTAACAGTTCCAAAACACTGAGAAAAATTTGTTAGGAATGCTGTATTTCCAACATGTGACTAAAAGGGCTTAAGTTGAAATTTTACAGCGCACTTTGGGGTTTCATAACTGTAAAACTCATTGAATGAAAACATACAAATTATTTCTCTTACTGTCTTTTTCTTCAAAGATGGTGTCTAACCCTTGCTTGTAGATGATCTGACTATATGAGGTAGTAAATGGTAAATCAACTGATTTACCGTTATAATAAACCACCCCATCAGGACCTAAGGTAACCTGCATCTCCAGCACAGAATTCCTGTTGGCACAATATCGATGAAAGACTTTAATTTACTTTCCAAATAAATGACATTGTAATAAATACAATAGGAGATGAGTCTAAAGTCAGCTTTGCATACGTAATGTTGTTAAAAGTTAGTAATACTGGATTATGAAATTATAAACTAACATGATTTAAGGTGGGGTCATAGACCTTTTTTATCAACGTAATGCTAATTCTTAGGCAAGAATATAAAGTAAGATACAATTAAAGTTGTTTTCACGTTTAGTGAGGCGACAGCGAGTACCAACTGCATCTCTGGCCCCAGCATTTGCAAGTGGACACCAACCCACACAAATCTGAGAAAAGATTCACGCTTCAATCATTTCTCAGATTCAAATGTTTTGGAGTGATTGATTACCCAAACCATGTTACTTCGAAGGGAGTCCTTAAAATAGTTTATACTATCAACAGCAGCAGTGCTTCTTACCAAGTTTTTATTGTCATTAATTTTTGAAGTATTTACCAATTTATGACTCGACCTTTAGAATGGGCCGCCAGAAAAAAACCTGTTTGGTTTGTATTGAAGTTGCATAGATAGTTCCCTATATAACGCCACCTCTACCAAAAACTTGGGTTTTGGCTTTTGAGTTTTAAGCTGCGTCAAGCGCTGTAACTAATATGCACAATCAAAAGGTGCACCGACCAACCACGTAAGGAATTTATCAAACTCCTGCATGCCACGAACAACGTTGTAGGTTCAATAGATGACTTCTATTTGCCTGTAATGATGGCACATTTTACACTGTGTGAAGTCAAGTGGGAACTATCAATAAGAATCAATGTTCACAGCATTAAAAAAAACAGTTGTTTGGCCGTTTTTTACGGAGGATGATGAGGGCGTTTTTATTTTGTATGTACACTTTTTTTCATGGAGGGAACACCCAGACTAAATATCTGTTGGCTTTGTAGAATCTAGGCGACTAAAATATGGGTAAATTAAATCAATCATTGTCAGTTGTTGAAAGAAACATGACATGGTGGTGCCAAAAATACATTAAATGTTGATGTCTTTTTGCCAGGAAAAATTTCTTTTTTAAAAGATGCGGCTTCAAAAAAAGGAAACGGGAGGGGACAATTTACTGGCGTATTTTAAAACGTAGCCTTATAGTTCAAGATTAATCAAACTTGCTGAACGATAACTGTTTTTAGCAAATAAATAATATACTCTTACGACCAGGGAACACTTTCAAAAATCTGTTATTATTGGCACAAAATTTTCAAAGCACAGAACATGTAGTTACAAAGTAGACATTTGTTACCAGCCAATGTATTGGGTGAGTTACATTTCCTATAGTTGGTTCACTTACACTATTATGACCGTGCTTTTACAGGTGGCGTTTCCATCTCCGCAATCGGATCTTGGCACGATGTCCACACTCAAGTCAACGTCCTCTTGTTGATAATACAATAGAGTATGCCTACAATTGAACGGGTAGTTGTAATTCAGTCCGTCGAAGGTCCTCACCGATCCACTCAAAAAGGAGCAAACTCCTATGGCACAAGAATACAATCAAATTAGTTTTAGTTTTTTAAACAGCTACTTGAGCGAATATTTTTAAATGGGCATGCGATTTAAACTTGTTTGTTATGGGTAGGTATACGCATTCAAACCAGGGACCAATAACAAAAGAGGATAATGGGGTCCTTGGTTGGGTGAAGGTCCCCAGTTGGAAAGTGTGTACAAAACCAATGGGAGCTGTTGCCTAAAAGTTCTGTAAGTACAAAGAAAACAGGGACAATAGGAGGTCCTCGATTGCAGGTGTTTACACACCTGTGTGTGTTATAAAATGTAATTTTTATATTTGTACACTTCTGAATTTTTCGTAATATCGATCAAAAAAATGTGATCATGGCGTGTCATGGGCTGCTCATAAGTGCATTTTTTCACTTCGGATCTTAAGTTTGTGACATAACTTTTTTAGGGATGAGACTTTTGGTGAGTCGTTTACGTATTTCAAGAAATCTTGAAGGCTCCAAGGAGTTTTGAAAAAAAATAATAAAATAACATGCTTGTTTTTTGCGCATTTTTTTTTAAGTGGCCAGGATTTGGTTGGCTTGAAAGTTTTTGAATTTTTCCAGTTTCCTAAAAACAATTCTGGAAGTGGGAAAAAACAGGAGACCCTTCCTTGGCTAAACTCACCTTCTTGCTCTCCATCTAATGTTGGGTCAATGGTTGCGTCGAATGGTAGCTCTGTGTATAAGCTGCCTAGAAAGATAAAATGTTAACAAAATCCAAAAGTGATAATAAATATAAACAATGAGGGGGATGAACACAGTACTCCTTTAAACACCTTACCAAGAATCCTCTAAAATGTATGCACTGATTTTTTTCAAATATTTTTTACTCAAAACTGTTTTTGAAAATTTGTGGGTGGTAAAAATTATGAAAATCTTTAGGTCTACCGGCACTTGACTAATTTTTCTTAATCTTGTGCCGTGTCGTGGCCGAGTGGTCTAGCTCATCGAACCCAAGTTCTGGTTCTAGCAGCAGAGTGCGGGTTCGAATCCTGGTCACAACACTTGTGCCCTTGAGCAAGGCACCAAACTGCTAAGTAAGAAGTTGGGTAGGTAGTGCATTCTGCTCTACCAGCCAGGCTCCTTGTGGATGATACCCATGCTGACATCCTTACGGACTGTGAAGGGGTAACCCTGTTTCAGTCCCAGGAGTAGGTGGCAAGGTGCCAGCAACGTGACAGTTGATTTGGGTGGACAGCCCACATCAGTTAAGTGTAGCCCTCACCTTGATTTAGGCGGATTATCTCATAGTTTTGTTTTTTTTAATCTAAAAAAAAATCAAGGTTATTTTTCTGTCATAATAAATGAGTGAAAAGGTGACCACCTGGGGAGTCGGTTAAAGCATCTTACCAAATAATTTTCATTACATGTACTTTATAAAAAAATATATAAATGAAAGATTTAGGGTGAGAAACCGAGATAGGACGCCTTACCTTGTGCAGTAGAGCTCTCATCAAAGAGTCTTTTTGAGCAGAATCTAGTCTCTAAGTTACATTCCGGGTAATCCTCACTGCAGATGCCCTCACAGATAGCTGGAGAAATGAAACAATCAATCTTTTTTAACCTTGATGCAATATCAGGGTCCTGCAGTAAGGGTTGTATTATTTTTTAGAATTAGATATGTGCTAATCATTACCCTTAGTCCTCGAACACATGTTTTTTGGTTTTTTTAAGAGCATACAACAGGCTTGAAATACCATTGAGGCCATGGCTTTTAGAAGTGACCTTTGAAAAAATTAAAATGGCCTTGTCCTCTCAAAAATGAAATTCTAGGCCTGCTACGTGACTAGAATGAGCTTGTTATCTTCAGCTATTTAGATTCTGTTAAAAAAAACAAAAAAAAAAACAGCAACAAAATTTTTTTTCCATTGGCTGTTGATAACTGCTGGCTAGCCTATAGACTATGTATGAGAAGGCAGGACTATTTCAAGAAAATTTCCTCTAGATCACAGGTGTGTAGCCAAGTAAAATATTTAACTGGGGAAAAAGCTTACTTACAATGACATGACATGTTTTCTTGTTCCCAATAGGTGCGTGAACTATTTTTTCATGCGCCTTGAAAGAAGACTAGGTTCGTTAAAGTTACAACGCAAAATTTTTCTCCAGATATCCTTGTTTTTTCCCTGTTTATTGCCATTTAAGGATTCACACACAGTTATTGAATAATCTTTTTACTACTTTACCATAGACCTTATCGCCAATCCGCCTGGTTGATTTTGCTGAATGGCCGGTGGAAAGGTGTTGTGGGGAGGAAAAAGGAGCACAGTATGCCCCTTTTCCTTCCCACAATGCCTTTCCGGCCATTCAGCAAAATCAACCAGGCCCGGATTGGCGATAATCACTACTGTAGTAGTACTTCGATGTGTATTTAATACAGTGGTGTTAAGTATATTATTAATTTTAATAGATGTTTTACAGTGCTAACACACATCGGTGTAGGGTAAAAACCAAAATTAATATATTATTAATTATTTTTAAGACGCACATTGAAAGACAGTTTAAACACAACAGGAGATTCTTAATCTTATTGTCATATTGCAACAAGTAACGTGTAAGAATTTTATGATCTCATGACAGGGAGTTAAGTGTATTGATTCATTTGCCTCACTCCGCCCCCCCCCCTCCCCCACCCATCTCAAGAAGCTTACCCTCTCCACAATCTTCTGATTCTTCAGCATCTTCAGTTTCATCACAACAAACCCATCTGAGTGAAAACAAATCATAAAAAATGGATAAGAAAAAGTAATTATCTTTATCAATTCTATGAATACCACAAATTGACATAAAAACAATCAAGTTTTCTTTAAAAATACAGTAGTTTAAAAAAAAAACGTACACGTTATGTACGAACCAATTCCATTAAATTGTTGTTGCACACTGCAGCAAACAGCCCCGTGAACAAACTGCGTGTGGTTTGACGCGATCGACGGCACGGCGTGTGGACATAATTCGTAGGATAAAAACCAAGAATTTCAGGCATTTTAGAGGCAACATTCACTGGATTTTCCATCTTTGTCGTCAGCTATCCTTCACTAAACAACGTAACTTGGAGTGGAAGTATTTTCAAATAACGTGCAACTACAATTCCCAGTCAAAAATCACACTATTTAGACACTGACGTTCTCCGAAATAGTATCGTCTGCTACAAAAAAGACATCTGGCAAAACGGTCGCATGGTGGCGCTTTAGCAAAAAGGCACTGTTTTATTTTAGTTTTTTTTATGATTTCACTTTAGAAACTTCCCCATTGTCTGTGACCAAAAATACCGTCAAAAAATCACCTCGTTTTGCGGGTCAAACGGTCGCTCCCGCACGCAATTTTTCCTACACGTTGTTACGGGCCTTGTTGAGGGGTTTCACCGGCACTGATTCGCGTTTTTGAGGGAATTTCTAAGCATTCTTCTGCCCTGCTTTGTGTGGTAAAGAGTGGCATACAAAATGCGCTAAAATTGAGGTAGCCTACTACAACTTGAAGATAATTAATTTACCTCTGGAATTTTATTATTTCCCCGTTTCTTTCATGAATGTTTTGAGCTGGTATGTCGCTGGCCGAGGGAGCAGGTGTCAAAAGGGAACTATATATTATTATTATTGAACTAAGTTATTGAAATATATAGTTTTAGGCCTAACTATTATTATTAATTGCAAGTTTTGATCTGATCGAAAAACTGAATCGACATTGATCATTGGGTTGGATTAAAACTTGTCCATGAAATTCTTACCGCAACGGGCAACTTTAGGGTCATAAATAATCATTAAATTGCAGCAAAATGCTGGTCGACGTTCTAGTTTAGTAGTTAGTGTCTTAGTGACCTCATTGGCAGCTGCAGCGCGACAACAAACAACACATTCATTGCTCAACAGTGTCACAAAAGTGTACACATTTCAATGAAAAAACTAGTTTCTGCATCTCCAAAGCTATTTGTACCGTACTTATGGGGACCTTTTCTAGGGAAACTGTCTGCACGTTTTATTGCCACGAATCGTACAAAATAATCACCAATGTACGGGTACATCCCTCGGCAACCATTCAGAATGTAAGGGCGACAAAAGTGTGCACATGTCAGTGAAAAAAACTTCTTTCGACCTAAAACGATTTGGACCGCACATTATGTTGTTTTTTCTACGAGCGATTCCGTGTGCAGGTCGGGGCGGTCACACAACACTTACAATAATTTCTCTTACACGGGGTTCACTACTGCTACACCACACAAGCATAAAAGGAGACAGATGTGTACACTAATTTATTACAATGGAAAAAATGTGAACTTCCCAATGTCGTCAATTTGTACCGCAGATATGAGGACCCTTTTTAAGGAAACTGTGTGCACGTTTTGCGGTCATATATCACCAAGGATAATCGTCAATAAGCGGGTACATTTCGACGGGGAAGACTGATAACGATTTGTGTACCTTACATTATGAGACCATTTCTTTGAAAAATTTTCAACACATTGTTACACTGCGCCCAAAATAATCTTCAATAAAACATGTACACTAAGTAGCAACTTCACAAACGATAAGGCGACGAAAATGTGCACGTGCGTGAACAGAGAGAATATTTCAACAAAATAATGAAATAAATAAATGCCTTGGTATACATAATTATTATGAGGAACTATTTTGCAAGAAACTGTAGGTGGCGTGCTAAGGTCACACACTGCCTTGTACTAATGTTGGTACACTTCATCACACGAGAGGCGACAAAATGGTGCAAGAACTTCTTGTGACTTCTACTGTAATTACATGAGGCCCTTTTTACGAGAAATGCATGGCAAATGCACAAAATGGTTATGGCTGCAGCAAAAGTGTGCACGCAAAAGGAGTTCAGTTGAGAAAAACAAATAGTTTCATTTAAGTTTTTATAATTGCGGCAAATTAGTTGTAGGCCGTCTAAATTATACTTTGTGTAAACTAGATGGGTTTGAGGTTGTTTTCGTGAAAATGAAAACAGGTGTTTTTTATTAAATTGTCCACGGGTAAATAAGTAGTTTGAAATGCAATCACAACGTCACGCTCGTGGTTTGGGACAATTTTAAGGAACGCTTTTGAGGATTGTGAACATTCATCGACAGAAGTTTCATCCAGACATACTCGTTTAAAGCATGCAAGTAAACAAATTATTAGATAAACCATAATAGGCGACAAAAATGCACATCTAATGGAAAACAATTATATCTCGAAATAATTTGCTTGAACACGTAAGTAAGATTTTTATCAATTATAGAGAATACTGCTCTGCAAATTAAATTGTTAAATATCGCCAGAATACGCCCCCTTGAATGATGTGAAGTAAACTGGATCCATTTATAACCGATAAAAAGAAGCGGACAAGTTGAATCTTTAAAAAAATAAATAATAACCCTGACCTTAGCACGTAGTTTCGTTCCTGGTTGTTAACCGACAGGTAGCTTCTTCCTTCGAATACGTTAGAGATGTTCGGCCTTACATTCCCTACGTAGTAAACTCGTTCTATCTTCCTGCATGGCGTGTCGGCCACTAATTCATGCTCTTGTGCAGAACACCTTTTAAAATAATAGTAATAATAGTACGTTAGGCGCACTTCCTGGTAAACCATTCAAAGGCACCCGTCTAGAAGTTACGTAGTATAACGCCGTGTCCGAACCGGCGACTTCGGCTAAAGCTACGGCTAGCTGCCTATTCTTCAACACTGGCAGACGCGCTAATCTATCTGTAGCTGTAGCCGAAGTCGTCGTTTCGGACACGCAGCCTTAATTATCGAACTGTTAGGAAAGCAAGCGTGAACAAGTGTGTTCTTCTGCTGGAAGAGAGTGATTGGGTTCTTTTGTCGTGAGGTCTATCAGGAAGTGAATTCCAAAGTCTTGGTGCTATATTGGAAAAAGCCCTGTCCATTGTTACAATGATATAAATAAGTGCAACGAAGCGGACGCACCAGGGATCAATTTCATGGCTATGGTTACCGCCGAATTCTGCGCTTACGGTCACCATTCTCCACTTATTTTGCAAGCGCTGAATTTCTGCGCTAGCTGTGTAAGCAAAGAGTGCCTAGTAACGTGGAGAACGCACGCGCACAAGCAAAACTTCCCTGCGCGGAATTCCCTGCTTCCGTAAGCGCTGATTCTTTACTTACGGTAAGCAGAGCCATGAAATTAGGCTCTGATCTGTCACTGCCAATTCAAATGAAGAGAACAGTAACAACATTATGAAAACTATAGGAACTCTTAAATTAAGTTTCAAAGAAATTGTAAAAATGTAGTGCGCAATTCATTTCAGGTAGGTCTATACTGAGACAACTGGATAAACTTCCCAGCATGTTGGGTTAACTGTAAATTCTATTAAACAATCGCCTTATTCTCTGTGGGTAAATTGAGAACAGCATAATTTTCAGAAGAGGGCTACTACTATGTACTTACCTGAGTATCCAAAAAGACAAAATCACAAGGACTGTACACTGGAGCAGGCCATGACCCATGGTGCCGATGATTTTTCAGCCTATTGATACTCCCTAAATCTCACTGTTTTCAGACTACCGGATTGAAATAAAGTCCGAGTCCACAGCCTAAAAATCTGGTCAAAGTGTTGCTTTTTATATTTTCAATAAGGGCCAGATACTAAGAAAAGAATAAGCTTCTGATTGGCTGAATGATGCTGGTCACAGAAATCACTTTCGAAAAAAGTCATGTCATTGGATGTACAAAAACTGCTGCCCCAGCAATTTTTTGAAACTAGCAGTTTCATTGGCTGAAAAACCTAATTGCCAAGGCCGAAATTAAATTGGGGGGGGGGGGGGGGGGAGAGCAACCAACAAAAAACAAAAAACCGCTGAGTTAGCATTTTAATTACGTATTTGCATTCAAAGATTCAACGTAATTGCAGTATTGATTAAAGTTGCACGAATGAAGTTTTTACAAACGAATTGCCTCTAGGTCTTCTGACATCTGCTGTAACTATCAACACGCAGTCATTATTTTTTAACAGAAGATGTCCGTTTTGGGGGTATGTAGCTGGTAGTCTAATGCTTCGCAGAAAAGGCAACATAAATTTGTATTTTATTTGTACTATATTTAATTTAACCATTTAATTAGACAATCTGGCAGAACGAAAACAGTTTACGCAGCACAATGGGATGAAAAGTCAAACATCTGTTGGACAATAAAAGTGTTTGTGTGTGATTTCAAATTAACTATTGATTGTAAATGATATCCTTTTTCATTTTAATTTGATGATTATTGTTAGCTTCAAGAAGAAGTCTGTGTACTTTTTGACAAAACAGTGCAAAACAATCGCAAACCTATTTACGCCCACTTATACACAGGGCACAATTCCCTACAGCTGCTTCAGCCCTAAAAGTAACTAAGCACAAAACAATTTTGCTAACCAGACCAAGGTTACTAGCCAAAAGACTATGTCACATGTACCATTTGTGTTTGGTTCCGTTTGTTTTTTGCTTAGCGGACATTTTTAAGCAATTACCTGCATCAGCAGCTATGTGAAATGTTGTACATCTTTCATGGAACTTCCGTTTTCCAACTATGATTTTCAATATGATTCTTTTCTTTCCCAGATGTGTACGACAAAATGATCTGCACAAGTTCATCAGAATTTTGAGCATTAATTGCTCTTTCTATAGCGTATATCATTAGTATGTTTACTAAGATGTTGTGATGGAGCGTTTCTGTTTGTAATTTCTTTAGCAAACTCAAACATCGAGTTGCAAAATGCATGAAGATTCCAATGGGAGAGTTGCAGCAGGCTTACCAGGCAAACTTTCAGTGTTTACGTATTATGAACATGCTCACATTTCCCAAGAACAATGGATTTACCTGGTAAGTCTGCTGCCACCTAGTGTCCCCAAAAGTCTCCCATTGTTCTTTGCTAAACAAAAGAATCGCTAGCCACAAAACAAAATGATTAGCAGAAATCGGTTATTCAACAAAAATACCACAACAAGTTTACTTTGTTGCTAGTGGTGGTGGTGGTAGCACTATTAAAGACTATACACACAATTACAGAAATTATGCTTGAACGTTCGTACTACTTATCAGATATAGTGGAAGGTAAATTTTTAGTCTTTTTAAACTGTTACCAACATTCTGTTATAGGTTCTGGGTGAATGATGGGTTCAAATAACAGGATTGCACAAATAGTGGGATAAGTATTTCGCAGGCATAAGGTCGAGTTAATGGTTGGTCACAATTTATTGTCGTGTACAACAGACCAAATTTAAAAAACAGTGTTTTTTTGTTAAGACAGGAGCAGTATTCGACGTTTCTTTAACTGTAAAGTAAGAAGCTTGTATGTTCGGGTCGCGTTTAGAAAAGCAAAGGGAACAATGTTAGTGTCAATAAAACACAAATATGAAAAAAAGGAAAATTTGAAGACAGAAATGAGAACGTGAAACAGCATAAGCATTTGCAAGATTTATTCAAGCTAATGTTGCACCTACAGCTTAACTACGCTATCAAGCAGATTGTATAATAAACCAATATCTTTAGACCTATTAATTCAAATGAACAAAAAAGTACCAACACTAATTTGGGTACACTCTCGAAAGAAAACATGAACAAAGCACATGCAAACAATCTCATAGCTCCCCCAAACATCTGGATCTTTTCTTAATTCTTAATTGATAAAAGAACACCAATCTCACTGATTAAAATCATTAAAAGAAAAATCGTTGTGAGAAAACAAAAACATGTCAACACAATCAAATTAGTCAAAACAAAATTAAAATAGAACAAGAAAAGGCATGTTTGGTGCACAACAATGCCATGTAAGCCAGTCCGTTTCTTGACATTTGACCCTAGACCAATCCACAAACCAAGTGCTTGGGGTATTGCTCAGACAGCATTTATTTTGTTTTAGCCAGGGGGCGGGGGGCGGGGTCGGGGGTGGGGTGGGGGATCCCACGACCCATCCACACACACCAATTTTTGAGTTGATATGCCTAGTCCTTATCAATTGCACACACGCACACACACAACCTTATGGATCCGGTTTGTTGGGTCCTGCTTTTGTTTGTCTTTTTTTCCTTTTTCTAAAGAATTCTCATGTGGGGTCGAGGTTTAACTTAGAATTCCCTTGTGGGGTCCATTATTGAAAATACACCCACAAGGGCGCTCCCGTAAGCCCACACACAGACATGTTTTGCCAACCACGGGGAATAAAAACGGAACAAACAAAACAAAATGCAATTTTCTGTTAAAAACATTCCAAATTAAATTCCCCATGCAAATAATGATTACATTTACGACTTAAAATTATGTATATCCTTCAGATTAACCTTTTTTCTGATGCTTTGAAGTATGTTTTCATAATTTCATTGATTAATTCTGAATAACCGTTGTAACCATGCTGATATAAATTTGCAATTTTTCAGTCAATATCAAGTACTACCGAGTGAAGGAGTAGTACTCAAGTCCAAGTAATTGGGTCATTGAATCTGAGTGCAAGTGTCCAGTGCCGAGTATGCTGATATTATTGAGTCCAACGAGTACGAGAACTTTATGAAGAAAAATACTACAAAATGAGGTATCAACACAATATTCATTGGTTTTTTTTTAAATACTGATTTCCATATGTCAATTTGTGCTTTTTATAGATAACTATCTGTTAAACATGAATAACTTCAACTATATTTTGTTCAGTGCTTTATTTTTATTTTCCTTGGATAGCAATTGCATCAATTTACAATAACTAAACATAGTTACGACTACCGTCGAGTACTTCAATTTTGAGTCCGAGTATTTTTTCAGCCGAGTATCGAGTAACAGGTTATTTGCAAATCGAGTATTGAGTATGGATTGGACTTACAGTACGAGTACTTTGTGCGACTGAAAGTATGAGCACTTTGTACGACTTAAGTTTGAGTACTTTGGGCGACTTAAAGTACAAGTACTTTGTACGACTTGAAGTACGAGTACTTTGTACGACTTGAAGTACGAGTACTTTGTATGACTTAAGTTTGAGTACTTTGTAAGACTTAAAGTACGAGTACTTTGTATGACTTAAAGTACGAGTACTTTGTACAACTTAAAGTACAAGTATTTTGTACCACTTAAAGTACGAGTGCTTTGTACGACTTGAAGTACGAGTACTTTGTATGACTTAAGTTTGAGTACTTTGTATGACTTAAAGTACGAGTACTTTGCTAGCTGAGTTTAAGTACGAGTACCATTAAAACAGTACTCAAGTACTGAGTACAAGTACTACAACACTGGTATGGTGTTTATGAGTGGTACCCATCATTTATTTTGACTTAGCAACTCTAATATTTAAATATGTTTAATATTTAAACATGCATGAATGAATGTTAAAATGGAAACAAAATCAACTACTGTGCAATCTACGATAACTAAAATCGTTTAAACCATTAACCGCTGTCATTGCCATCTGGGGTTAAGTTCATCATGAAGCAAAATGTATCTCTGCTAAGTAACTTGGTGAACTTAGTGGTCACTCTCTCTACTGCTTTCCCTTCTCTGTTTTAACAACCTGGTGTTCCAACAATTTGATTTAATACGTCAAACACAAAAGTGGGTTTTTCCAGAGAGAACCCCCCACAAAAAAAAAAAATAAATAAATAAATAAATAAAGAGGTGAAAAATATACACTGCAATTGAGCAGGTCGAATTTTCTTGGTTGTTTTCATTCAAGCTACTTAAAGTTTTTTTTTAATTCAAGTTATTTCAAGAAATAAACCACAAGGGAAACTGACTGGGAAAATCTAAAATAGTTTTGGGTTGAACAAAGAAACATTGACTACAGCTGAACTTGAACCTTCGACCTCTGGATTAACGCGCCAGTGCTCTACAAAATGAGCTATTTTGCCGTGATGTTGGCGGTCTCTCAATTTAGTCAATATCTTTGTTTCAAAGAATAAAACAACTACGAGTTAAAATTCGGTTGCAAGGATAAGAAAAAATAAACCAACAAAGGCCCAACATACTGCGAGAGTTACATTTCGTAACAAGCATACACTATCACCAGCACTAAAACCAAATATAAACGATAACCCATTTGACATTCGCTAAATCTTTGTAAACAAATTGTTGGAACATGGAAAGGTAAAACCGGAGATGCTACGTTTATCCCTCTCTGTACTCATTGACCACCAGAGACATAAACGGGTCAAACTTACAAGGATTACAGGCACATTCTTTGATCTCATAATATGGATGTATGTATTCTGTTCCATTTTGACAGCGCACCTGAACGTAGTTCTTGTGTAGGATAGAAGGAGTGCAACAGCCACAGTTGAACTCGATGCTCGAGCCGATCCCGGTGATCACGTGGCTATTTGAGTCGCACTGTCCAACACAATCTGTGTGTTTGATTGGCAGTGTTGAGGTGCAGTCCCCGATAGACAAAAAGTTGTAGGTTTTCTCGAACTTACATTTGGACTCAACCACTGCAGAGAAATAAACAACATTTAACATTTTAATAATATAATATAGACTGCTACCCATTCGGCATATTCAACTGGTTTAAGTAAGGGAGTGCCACCCCCTCCCCTGGCACCCAGGCAGAGTTCATTCAATGCTTGTTTATTTGACTGAAATTTTACCAGTGGCCATCTTGCTTCTACGCCATATCATTGACGCAGTCAATGCATACCAGTGGTCGGCTGGCCAAATGCTTTTCAAAACACCAAATAAGGACCTATTAAAACTCTGTGTAATATGGTTCAGCCGGCTAGTTCATTTGCCAGTGCTTCACCTAAACCCCTGACAGCTCAGATCATTCAAATGGTTTTTAACTAAAATCTCCCAAAATTGAAAATGTTGGAATTTTGAAGGGCACATTTACATGTGGATATTAACCAGTGGATGGAGTGACATTCTTGTGAAAATACCGCCACAGTTTTTTGCTGTTTTCCTAATAAGTAAACACCAGATTTAGCTGAAACTTTCACATGTGACTTTTATT